>ML792278.1:29471-49211 GCA_009831015.1 Picea engelmannii | reverse complement strand
ATTACCTAAGAAAACATTACCTCCATCATACTTTTCATATTCGCAGAACCACTCCCTGTGGGGAGTCATATGAAAGGATGCACCAGAGTCAATCAACCATGCCTCATGATCTGCATGTGTGCTTGAAGAGGTCAAGTACACATCCCCTCCTTCTTCCTTGGAGGTATTTTCTTCTATAGAAGAAGATTCTTCATATCCCTTCTTTTTCTCAACTTTGGATCTACATTGCTTCTTGTAGTGCCCTTCTTTTCCACACCTCCAACATACCCTTACAAACTTTCCAGGAGATTTAGATCTACCCTTAGACTTAGATCTCCCACTTGAGAAATTAGATCTATTTATTTCTTGGGAACATCCTCTTGCAAATAATGTGTTTGTGCTATGTCCTTCCATATTCTTTCGTCTCATCTCCTCCGACAACAAGGATGAGACCACTTCTTCAAACTTCAAAGAAGTTGTATTACTACCTATGGCCACAACCAGACTATCCCACGGGTCTGGTAAAGAACACAACAAAATAATACATTTATCTTCATCTGGAATTTTAATCTCAACAAATATTAACTGGCTTACCACAATATTGAAGGTGTTCAAATTCTCTGTCGCCGAGTCTCCATCTCTCATCCTCAAGTTAGACAGCTTCTTTCTCAGGAATAGTTTATTTACCAGGGACTTAGACTAATACAACTTCCCCAACTTTTCCCACAAATCCTTGGTTGTAGCTTCCTCTGACACATTTAGTAATACTGAATCGGAGAGACATAGTCGGATTTTGCTCTTTGCCTTCTGATCCATCTTTTTCCATTCATCTGCACAGAAGTTCCTGTAGGTGCAGTACCTGGATCTACCATGATCCACTGATCTCTGTCCACCAAAATATCTTCCATCTTGAGCTTCCATAGCTCAAAGTTTTTCCCATTAAACTTCTTGATCTCCATATTCGAATTGCTTGCCATTTCTTTTCACCTGAAAAACAATACCACGGATCTCCCACTGTAACAAGGCTTATCACAGTCCCGAGAGAAACCCTTGACCACAAAGGCGTCCCCCTAAAGCCAATAAAGCTCTGATACCAAATGTAAATTCTAACCTTGTACAATGTATACTATAAACAGATATTCAGAAAAGAACAGAAAAGATGCAATGGAAAATACAAACATTACACTGAGATTTTTCCCCTGGAAACCCAAACCGGGAAAACTAGTATATATTATATTCATTCTTTGTGTTACATTTTTTACAATACAATATACATATAGGAGACAGCGGCATCCAAAACCCTAACCCAATGACCTAGATTAGTCCAAAACCCTAATTCCTTAACCGGAAATAGAAAACCATCGGCAAAAACCATGTGCTAAAAAAACCACCTAAATACATGGCACGTTTCCCGAAGTAGGTGTCACGTTTCTCGAGGCAGAAATTTTTTTCCTGAGGGCGCTACCCCCAGACCCCTGCGCGCCTGGCGCATACGCTCAGACACTAATACTCGTGCAAATAATATAACACATTCCCAACATAATAGCCCCAAAGCTAGATTTCATGTCGATTTTGGAGTCTTATCATGGTACACTTTGACCTGGAAGTGGTTGAGGCCCAACCAACTGCATTAATGTGTTGTTTTCGCTTGAGCACAGGTTCTTGTGGTGATAGCCATGCAAACTGTGCAGTTTATGCATTCAACGCCATGTTGGACCATGCATATGTGCGCAATCAAGATTTGGGGAAATTGCGTTGAAATTCAAGGACTATTTGTATATTTTTGGTTGCTTGTTGGATAGGTTTTGTAAATGCTTGAGGTATGTTGATTGATAGGTTGTTCTTGTACTTTATTCAACCATTTCCTGTATTGTTGTGAGAAATTTTTCGGTGATAACAATCATTTCTTCTCTCATGTATATCAACAAAAGTTTCATAAAATTTTATGTTATGCTCTTGAATAGACACTCATGGAGAGTAGAAATGGGAAAGAAGAAAATGGGAATAAGTCATGGTCATCAAGTATTAGCAAGACTATATGGTGGGTATGGAAAAAACTACATAAGTAGCATTGCGGACTCAAAGATAATTCATATATCTCTGTTGTTTATATTTTTTCATTCTTTCAAAACAAATTAATGAAAAATTTTCATTCTAATGATCATACAGAAAACTTGATAGATCTAGCTTTTACCCACACCTCAAAATCAATCATAGAGAGGAGAAAATTTCAAAAACTAAAATTAGAATAAAAAGAAAGAAAATTGTACAAACAAAAAATCAAGTATATACATGAAACATTGTAAATCACAAGAAATCATCCAGGTTCGACATATTGTTTCAAATGTGAACCATTAGTCGTGTAGGAAAAAAAATTCCCATATGTGTCTTTTAATAAATAGAATTTATTACCAACAACAGAGGCAAATATATAAGGACCAAGCCATAACTTCTGAAACTTTGTATGTTTACCTTTGTCAGCATGAGTAGAATCCCATAGTAAAACTTTTTCATCCGTTGCAAAAGTAGTTGATTTTTGCCTCTTGTCAAAGTATTTCTTAACAAAATGTTTCCTCTTTTTAATATTTTCAAGAGCAAATCTCCTTTGTTATTCTAGGGCCAACAAAGGATGAATTCTCTTATGGATATCAATAGAGTTCAACTATTTTTCCTACAATGCTAATATAAGGGAAGTCAGTTCAATTTCCACAGGCATTATTGCTTCTTGGCCATATAATAATTGGAAAGAAGTATGGCCAATACTGGTTTCAGTAGTGGTACAGTCTTCCCATAATGCATAAGTGAGTAAAGTATATCACTGACGAGGTTTATCATTTATGATCTTCTTAAGGATTTTGACCAGATTTTTATTGGTTGATTCAGCATGCCCATTCCCTTGTGGATAATATGTAGATGAATTAAAGTGCTTCAACCAAAATTTATTAAGGAATTGGGTAAACTTTCCAAATACAAATGTTATCTCGTTATCATAAATTATTTCCATTGGAAGACCAAAACGAGAAAATATATTAGATTCCAAAAATGAAATTACTTGTTCATCTTGTGCATGTTTGAGAGGAACAACTTTTGTACACCTTTTAAAGTAATTTGTTATTGTCAAGACAAAAATGTGATCGGTAGAAGATGAAGGATTAATAGTACCAATGGAATCCAATCCCCATTTGAAAAAGGGAAAATTAGGAAGAACTAGTTGCAAAGGCATAGCATAAAAATTTTCTTTGCCATAAAAATATTATAGAGGGTCCAAAACCCTAACACTAATTAAGAGTTGAGGCATGCAAAAACCCTAACTCTATATGGCTATACATTAGGCTACTAGGAAAGGAAGGGGTTCCATTCTTTTGGTATTGTTATTGTTCCATATTTGAGTAGAGCATCTAGGATTGGGATATTGAAGTGTAATAAAGGAGGTACAAGATTCTGTAGCAATCGTTTAGGCCACAATGTCCACGGAAACTCCATAGTGAGTGTCCTTTTATTTGTACTTGCATTTCATAACTAAGAAAAAGAGAGTAGAGCATAGGTATCACCTTCTAGTTGGGTTTTCTATCATATTAGATTTCCCAGGTGACATTTTTTGTTCATTTGTATGGATGGTATGTTCATTTGCTTGTTCTTTAATTTTAATTCCAGTTATTTCCATAATTTTAAGCACTATGCTAGTAATAAAAAATTTGAGATTTAAGGTAATAAACAACATAATAAAATATTTCATAATGTTGCAATATTTGTTGTGACACATTGTTCCAGTAGAATAGCCATGGAAGTTTATAGATACCCATGCCCCATTAGAACTATTTGGTGTTCTTAGATGGAACCAAGATTTGTAGTGTGCCTTCAATGACTAGAAGGAAGTTGGGAAGGATGTTAAGAATGTCAGCCATGAAGTTGATTGAGCCAACTAGTGAATTCGAAGACAGGGTTTATGTCATCGTACACAAAAAAAAAGATGGTTTTGGCAATGTAACCTTAGGTTCCCAAGATTGTGAAGGGTATACAAAGATCATTTTCATAGCATTAGAGACTGCAGTGGAGTAAGTCTTGAAAAACATTGAATTGTTGCGCATTTTGAGGAACCGAAAGAAATATGTTGGGGGAAAGACTAAAATTACACCAATAATGATTGTGGAGGCTATTGGTTAATACATTCAACAAGAAACAACTTGTAGCACACATAATTGTGCACAAGAAGAGATAGGCCAGACGAATGTCTCATTTTTTATGAAAAATAGTGTAAGTGTTGGGGTTGGGAAATGCATGGACGCACTCACCCAACAAGACTCTCAATTGGAAACATGAGTGCGAGATGAATATTTCCCTAATCGTGATGCAACTAACATTGTAGAGTTTGGTAGATCATCCATGGGGATCTATGATTTCCAATTGATCGTAGACAAGTTAGAAGAATTGAGTTGTACACCATTGGAGAAGGAGGCAGTTTTGAGATACTTGAGCACAAAGTAGAAGTCATACACTTTGGTTTGTAGTGGCCTTGGTAGTTTCTTAACATGTCCCTTTCTCTAATGAATTGCAAAGCAGCTTACTACCTAGGAGCAGGAAGTTGAGCCTAGAGCACCTATGGAAAAGGTGTCATGGAAGATTCTACTTTGGAGAAGACTTAATAGTATGGATGTGAAGGTGGTGATATTTCCCTAGTTCAAAAAAGTTGTACAATATGATCCAGGTGGATCTCGGTGGCCATCCACCTTTTCCATTGAATCAATTTTTTCAAGCCTATGGTTTTGATAAACCATAATATTCACCCTTTTGATGTTTTCATTAAGGGGGAATGTAATGTAATGTCATATCTCTATTTGTTAATTACAACCATCATGTAATGATTTTCTACTAGTCTTATGTACATGCCTACAACGTTAATGCATTGGATCTCATCAGAACTTCGCAATTAAGCGTTCTTGGGATAGAGTAGTATTGGGATGGGTGACCTCTTGGGAAGTCCTAGTGTTTTACATGCCTATGGTATTTTGGAAAGTTAGACCAATTTATCCCATATGCATCATGGGAATTATTCTCCTCTCACCCTCTCATATATAATCGAGGTGAAGAAGGACCTTTGAGTAGACAACGAAGTGTGATATAATGCTTGTTGTGATTGAACGTAATCGACATCTCTTTCTCTTTAGAGATAAGCTACAATCAATCTAGCCAGTTTGTTTTCTACAGTATTCTATTATTTTATTCATTAATAGAAGTTGGGTTTCATTGTATTTATGTGTTCTTTGCTATAGTTTTGTTTGTATCTCATTTTGTTCTCAACATAATTTGGATCAGCGGTATCAGAGCATTTTTCTCCTTGTTATTTTTCATTGCATGTCCCCAACAAGTTCGGGGTATAGAAATTTGGGTCTCGAGCTAGTTTTTCTTGGGTACAATTGTTCTCGCCTCCCCAATCGACCTCCCATGGCTTGCTTGAGATCCTTTATAGATGTTTCTTGAGGAATCCCTCGCGCAATAGAAGAATGAGATGATGGACAACTTCGCTTAAATCTCGCAACGACTACCAATGGTGGCCAAGGAATCTTCAACAAGCATCCATTTCAGAGGTACAACACCCTTCATGGTACAAGTTAGTTTTGATATCCCCTTATTTTAAGGCTAGATAGATGGAGATGCTCTAGAGAAATGGTTGAATCTACTAGAAGATTATTACTATGTCCAAAAAAATTTGATGGTGAAAAGATCATCGCCGTGCTCCTTAAATCCCTTCCCCATGTCAAATCTTGGTGGGAAATTTACTAGGAGAGGCACACCATGGATAACTCTACACCATTTGAAAGAGAACCCAACTAGGCAGCCTTTGTGTATGCCCTCAAGGAGGAGTTCTACTTTGTTGGAAGCTATGATGACTAGTGTGTAATATGGACGACTTTGTGTCAGAAGAGAGACTAGACAGTGCCAAATTATACCAACATCTTCCATACCCTATGCTCAAAGTTGGGTATTCAAGATTCAAAGAGACAACTAGTTCTGAAGTTCCGCAGTGGCCTACACAGGTACATCCAAATAGAGATGGATTTCTTGGACATCTCCTCACTACGAGCTAGTTATCGATATGTTGTCAAAATCAAGCAGAAATTTAAGCAATGGAATAAGTTGGAGTTCGGGTCTACAAATTTGTAACAATAGAGATATGGTAAAGGCGGCCCTAAATCACAAAACAAGGGATAGAGCAAGGATATCCAACCTAAAGATAACCATCCCAAGATGTAGGAAAATAAGGGTAACGAGAAGACAAAGAAGGACACTGGAAAGTGGTGTGAGTTCCACAAAATCCCCTGGGACAACACTGACAAATGCCACTCGAAACAGTCATTGTTGGTCGAGCTTAAATAAAAGGATTTGAACCCTAACTTGGAATTTGATTCATAATAGTGAAAGTGGATCATCAATGCAAAACCTAGTGCTACCATTGAAACTGCAAAGATTCAACCGGACGAGTCAAAGGAGATTGAGGAGGGGGGGTGTCTCTTCCATTCAAAGATGTGGGTGAAGGGGACCCCGCTACATTTCATTGTTGAAAGCAGGAGCCATAAGAACTTGATCTCAGTCGAGGTCATCAAGAGACCGAAGATGCCAACAATGCCACACCCCCAACCATACACCACCGGATGGTTGAATCGAGGAAAAGACATATGTGCAAGCCAGCAATGTAGCATGTCCTATGACATCAATCCCTTCAAAGATCAATTATTATTTGTTGTTTCCCCACTTGGAGTCTATGATGTTCTTTTGGGATAACCATATATGTGGAAACATCACGTTGTGTATGAGTCTCGACCCTATACTGTCATTGTTATTATGGGGATTCATCTCTACAGGATACCAGAGGTAGTTCTGACTACTACCATTTCATTGATCTCAACAAACAGTGCCGCAAAGTAATCTCTCAGACCACAAAGTTTAGTCTCTTCACAATCCAGTCATAAGGTGAAAAAAATGTCACTGCGAGCACCACAGCCTCATCCCAAGACCTTTCTATACATCAGAAGCATGTCCACAAGTTTGTAGAGGAGTAAAAATATATTTTTGCTTCACCTACGGGGGTGCCTTTGCACTACTAATTCAAGCATTCCATTGACTTGGTGCCCATTTCTCCCTTACCCAATGGTCCAATCTATAGACACTCCCTTTTGGAGAATGAGGAAATGAAGCATTAAATTCATGAGCTCATCTAAAAGCACCACATCTAATCGAGCTCCTCACCTTGTGGCAGCCCAATTGTATTGGTGCAGAAGAAGGTTCCATATGATCGACATAGTTATAATAGATCTCTTCAAAGTTATATTGGCCACAACCTTTCCAAGTGTGCTTGGGGTTCCAACCATTAGCCCCCATTGATATAGCTCTTCATGTTGCATATTCACTGATAGAGTCCTCCCACACTCAGACTAACGCAGATCGTGCAACCAAATTTGTTGATCAGATCCAGGACCTCCAACAATAGGTTCATGACATATTTCAAAAGGATTATGCCAAGTACAAACAAGACAACTACTTCAACAAGGCAAGCGACTTGCCAAGATTCAAATTTAGCAAAAGTTTCCCCATCTCCCGAGGGAACTTGACACAATGGGGACCATTGCTTCCTTGGGGGGGGACTGATCTAGGTTGATCTCAATGGCCATCCAATTTTTCCACTGAATCAACGCTTTTGAGCAAGTGGTTTTGATAAACCATGATATTCACCCTTTTGATGTTGTCATTAAGGGGGGATGTAATGTAATTCCATCTCTATTTGTTAATTACATCCATCATGTAATGATTTCTTAGTGGTCTTATGTATATGCCTACAACGTTAATGCATCAGATCCCAACATAACTATATAGTTAAGCATGCTTGGGCTAGAGTAGTACTAGGATGGGTGACCTCTTGGGAAGTCCTAGTGTTTCACCTGCCTATTGTATTTTGTAAACTTAGACCATTTTATCCGACATGCATCATGGGAATTATTCTCCTCTCCCCCTGTCATATAATCGAGGCGAAGGGGGTCCTTTGAGTAGGAAATGGAGTGTGATTCAATGCTTGTTGTGATTGAGTGTAGTCGACATCTCTTTCTCTTTAGAGATAAGCTACCACCAATCTAGCCAGTTTGTGTTCTATAGTATTCTGTTATTTTATTCATTAATAGAAGATGGGTTTCAATGTATTTATGTGTTCTCTGCTATAGTTTTGTTCGTATCTCATTTCATTCTCAACATAATCTAGATCACAATATCACCGAAGTGTGGATGGAAAATATTGTCATGTGCATGAATATGTGCATTCTCATGAGTTGGACATGGTAGTTGGATTGATCACCCAATTAGTCCAAGGCATGCAAGAGCTCAATGTACAGAAGCATGACAAAGTTAGTTGAAGTATTGATGTAGGAGTAGGTTTGGATGGTGCAACACTTGGACATTTTGATAGCCTTCCTAGTGGTGGTTGAAACATAGCCACCATAGGAGGCAACAACAACAACAACAAAGACATCCAAGAGGAATTGTTGGCACAATTTGGGCAAAGGCACTTTGTTCAAAGGAAGAATTGGACAGTGGGAAATTGCATAGCAATTCTGGGAGTGTTAGTGTGGAGCAGTTGAAGAATCCAATTGCATATGGATGCATGGGTATGGGCAGTCAAGTTGAAGGAAAATGGGGTCTTGAGGATGTTGTTGGGAATGGCAACGACTTTTAGTAGGGAGAGATGTAAGGCATTAGTTTTGAATGGCTTTAGGCACCTTCATTGTCTAATCACCTTGGTGGTCATTGACCATCACAGATGGCATGATGGAAAGTTGATGGTTAGAAGAGTTGGTTTTGGGTGCCCTTGCACAATGGCAAGGCACACCATGGATATGTTGGACACCCTTGATCAGACTAGGCACACTACAGACCTTGGTAGCTCACATTAGTTGGAATCACAAAGAGAACTTGGTGGGGGGAGGAAAAGTGGGGCTTATGGTAGATTGCCATGTCTGATCCGCAAGTATGTTGCATGACGTATAAGATTGGCATAGAGAAATTGACCAAGTTTTATAGAGTTAGGTGATTGGGTTCAATATGGACCCAAGGACTTGGGTGTTCCAAACTTGGGGTTTGCGATAGACAACAAAAGTGCCTTCGAGCAGAAGCATCTGCGCAACAAAATCGTGAGATGCACTCGTTGGGCACACATCCATTAGACACACTTGTTGGGTGTGTGGCACTTTGGGCATAACACTATTGGATGTTGGACAATCAACGGACAAGTCATGAAGGGGCAAGAGGCACCATTAGGCACAATGGAAGTTGGTGATGTGGGAACTTGTGTCCACTTGGGCTTGGAGGGCCTTGCACTATGCTTAAGGAGGAAAGTGAAGGAAAGTCTCATATAAATAGTGGATGCCTCAAAAGTCCCAAGGCAAATTGATGAAGTGTTGAGCATTCACACAAGTATAAAAGATCTATGTAATTTGTGCTAAGTTCATGGGTTGGCACAGTAGGGTGAATTGTATTGGCTGAGTGAAAAGAAGAAGAAGACAAGACCTACAGGAAGCAGGCATGTGATTGCTTCAAGGATTGGATTCATAGTTTTTGTAGGTAGTGGTGCCTTATGTAATTGTAGTCTATAAACGAGCCACGGACAATTGGTCAGTGGGTCACACTCCTTTTTTGGTACTTTGTAACAATCTTCATATAAATAAAGTTAAGGCACCTACCTTGGGTGTGGGCTTATACATGTGTGTTGTGGACTCTTTATATTGTTGGATGTTACTATTCATTGATTTGCTTTGTGTTGGCTAAGTGTAAAGTACTATTGAGATGTTTTAAAAGCCACAGTTGGGCATGTCCCTATTGTTGAATGAACTTGGTTGAGTAAACTTAGTCACATTTGGCACATTGTACCGTAACGAAAAGTTATAGTGAGACCTTAAGTGAAGAGGTGTAGTCTGGTTGTACTAAGCACAGACTGGCCAAGCCGCAGCAACCAAGGCAAGGCAGTGTTGCACAACCTTAAGTGTCGAAACGAGCTTGGGCAAACTAAATTGTAGATCCATGACACTCTCTAGACAGAAATTAACACAAGAGAAGAAATATTTGAACCTTACACCTCTTTCATACAAAAGCAAAGATATTACCACTTTATAAGACAAGTATCCTTAAAGATGGCATTAGAAGTTCAACAATTCACTTTCTAAAGAGTCTTATGTGTGAAATTTTAACCTAACTCATAACTTTTTATGCAAAATATTTCAGTTAAAATCATGTAAGACCCTAATAAGTAGCCAATAATTTTAACTTTTTTCGATCTAGAATTTGATGAGCCAAATCTAATTGAAAAATGGAAAAGTTAAACAAATTTCATTACCAATACCATAAAGGACATTAAAAAAACCCTATGGAATCTCAATGAATCGTTTTCCACAATACAAAAATGAAATTTGTCAAATTCTAATAAAAATATATATATATATATATATTGTTAAATTTAAAGGAAAATGGAAAAATATATATATATACACTGAAAATCGTTGGCTATTTATCCCATTTCTTGAAAAGGTATCTTACTCTTCGTCTAATTGGACAGCCGTCACAATTAGATGAAATTTATGCCAATCATCTATGGAAGTGATATTTATCCTACGTGGCAGCCGTTGATTCGAAATTCACTCACAATCTTATCAGAAGCCACGTGGACAAATGGATTGGGCTTTCGAGAGCCTTTGGATAGCCACACGTCGGAGCTGCCCGGCTGCCCATTTCATCCACAAAGTTGATAACACACTCTCGAGTCTCACACTGAAAACCCAAGGCAGATTAGATCAAGAAAGGAAGAAAGAAGCAACAACAATGGCGCAGGCGATGTCCTCCATGGCAGCTCTACGCGGAGTCTCGCAGTCGGCGGTTCTGGAGAGCGGACACATGATGAGCTCCACCCGCTCAATGCCCACCACCGCGCCAGCTCGCCTAGCACCTGCGGGCATTAAGCCCTGGGTCCTATCAGTCCGAGCAGCCTCCGAGGACTCCTCCTCCTCCACTTCCTCCTCCTCGTCGGCTCAGAGCACCCGGCGCTCAATTCTGGGGCTCTTCGCCGCCGGCGTGACGGTGGGCGCCGTGGCTCAGAAGGCCCTCGCGGACGCCCGCTCCATCAAGCTCGATGGCCCCCCTCCGCCCTCGGGTGGCAAGCGTGAGTATCGATCGTTTATTTGCTTCCCTTTCGGTGGAATTGGCGTGAATTTTCACGTTTTTATTGGGTGATTGTGCAGCGGGAACGTTGCTCTCGGACGAGGCGAGGGACCTGGACCTGCCCTTGAAGGAACGGTTCTATATTCAGCCCCTCTCGGTGGAGCAGGCGGCTGCGAGAGCCAAAGAATCCGCCAAGGAAATCCTGGAGGTGAAAAAGCTCATAGATAAGAAGGCGTGGCCGTATGTCCAGAATGACCTCCGCTCCAAGGCTTCTTACCTTCGCTACGACCTCAACACTGTCATCTCCTCCAAGCCCAAGGACCAGAAGAAGCCCCTCAAAACCCTCACCAGCAAGCTTTTTGACACCCTTGACAACGTAAGTTTCATATAAATCTTTATTTTATGGCTTTTTTATATAAATCTGCCCTTTGAGATCCTCGATCCTCAATTTCATCTGCTTTTTAGGGCTTTCATACCTGGTAATCATCTGCTTTTTAGGGCTTTCATACCTGGTAATCGTGTTAATATAAGTCCAGTCATTTAAATATTTGTAGGTAGACCACACTCTTGAATTCTGGGTCTATCCCAAAAAAATCTTGTAATAATTTACATTTTTTTTTTTCCTTTATGTTTATTTAAAATATAAAAATTTAAAAGTAAATCAAAGGTTTTTGAAGGTACTGAATCCATTTTAATAATAAAAATACAAATTCAACAATAAAAAATTGTAATTTCAGCCATTCATAGTAGAATTTCAATAATGATTATCAGAAAAAAAAATTCAAATCATAGAACTTTTAAACTTATTTATGTCAAATTTGTGATGAAAAGAAAATACTTTTTAAAATTTTAGTATGTAAGTTATTACAGTGAGTCATACATAATATTAGGAATTTTTTTTAAATAAAAACTGTGTAAAAAATTTTGAAACTTCTAACATGTGGAATAGACACTTCATCCATAATAAGAAACTGATGATGGGTGAAGTGTTCAACTTTTATAAACCTCATACACAGTTTTTATTCTGAAAATTTTATAACGTTTTAAAATATTTTCCCCTCATGTCTCTTATATTTTCCTCTAATGTAGTTAATTTTATGTTTTCTATTTTGTTTTAATAAATATGTTTTAGTTAATTTTATAATTTAATAGATTTAATTACAAAATTTAATAGATTTAATTACAAAATTTAATATAGTTAATTTTATGTTTTCGATTTTATTTTAATAAATATGTTTTACTTAATTTTATAATTTAATAGATTTAATTACAAAATTTAATATAAAACAAATATTTCAACATGTAGCTAATTTTATGTTTTCTAGTTTGTTTTAATAAATATGTTTTAGTTAATTTTACGTTTTTTTAAGTTTGTTTTAATAAATAATTTTTAGTATCATTAAAAATATTATTATTGTTATAAAATTATAAATAATAAAATCATAAAATTTTATGTTAAAATTTAATTTCACATTCATATTTTCTTTTTAACGAATTCCTAGTTTTCTTTGAATGAATTCTTAGTTTGAGGTTTTTTTTTTTTTAATTTAATTTAATTTTGAAATTCCAATAGTGATTGTAAGTCTTACAGGGTTACACATTGTCCAATTTTTTTATTATTACATATAGTATGTAATTTTAATTTTCATTTTTTATTATTTATATATTATGTAATTTATTTTATATTATGTTTTTTTATTATTACATATATTAGCATTTTAATTTTCATTTTTTATTATTTATATATTATGTCATACACATTGTCCAATTTTTTTATTATTACATATAGTATGTAATTTTCATTTTCATTTTTTATTATTTATATATTATGTAATTTATTTTATATTATGTTTTTTTTATTATTACATATATTAGCATTTTAATTTTCATTTTTTATTATTTATATATTATGTCATTCATTTTATATTATGTTTTTTTGTTATTACATATATTATGCAATTTTCATTTTCATTTTTTATTATTTATATGTTATGTCATTTATTTTATGTTTTTTTATGTTATTTTTTTTATTACATATATTATGTAATTTTCATTTTTTATTATTTATATATTATGTCATTTATTTTATATTAAGTTATTTATTTTTTATTTTTTTAATCATCACATCACTTTAGTAAAATAGTTTTTATTATAAAAAAAAAATTAATTTCTATCTACCAATTACCAGGCTTACGGCTTACACATTGTCCACTTTCCTTAATTTATTTTTTATTCTTGTAATGTGAATATTTTTTCCGTCATCACCTTAATTTTAATTTTAATTGTGAAAATTAAGATTGATTTTGTTGTTTAATTGTGAAAATGAAGATTGATTTTGTTTTATTATATAGATTACATCTATTTTAATATGAATTTTTTAAAATTTTATAATAATATATTTAAATTTAAAAATAAAAGATAAAAACTTAAAATAAAAAAAATTATATAAATTATGACATTATAATTATAATGATGATGGTTACTTCTACTAAGATCAAAATTGGTTTAACCATTTTAATATGAATTTTTTAAAAAATTTATATTTAAATTTAAAAATAAAAGATAGAAATTTAAAATACAAAAAATTATATAGATTATGACATTATAATTATAATGATGATGGTTACTTCTACTAAAATCAAAATTGGAAAATTGGTTTATCTGATCTTAAAAATATAAAAAATAACTTAATTTTTTTTAAATGGTATTTAAATACTTGAAAAGTATTTTTAATGACTTAAATAGAAAAGTAGGACTAGATCAAATTTTTAAATTTATAATATAACTATATACAAATTTCAAATTCAAATATAATATATATAAATAATATATATTTATTTTATTTTTTATTTAATTGATTCTATATATTTATTTCATTGTTTTACTATTTGTTTGGTTGTTTTGTGTTAATTGTTACACTGTATTAACTTTGGAGTTTCACAGCTTGACTACGCTGCAAGGAGCAAGGATGCACCCAAGGCAGAGAAATACTATGCAGAGACTGTGTCTGCACTGAATGATGTCATTTCCAAGCTCGGTTAAGCTTTATTATTGTAATGTTATCAAGTGAACAAACTTGTGTTTCGTTGCATCTCACTGTATTGTGTAATAACGTTCTTTTCTCATACGTTCACCTTCACATTTTCTGTGTAGAAGATCCAATTTGTATTCATGTTTTGAATTTTCCAATTTATTAGTGTTTCCAGTATTGACCTTTAGCAAAGCATTAACAAATAACAAATGAAAGCATAATACATTAATGTACTTCTGTTTTTTTAGTGAATACAAACCACCTTTTTTGGTAGTTGAATACAAACTGATTGAAAATGATAAATACATTACAGAATTGAAATGAGATGCGTTCCATTCGAAAAAGTATTTGCAAACAGAAAGTTATAAAAGAAATAAGATAAAGTTGTAGAGTACTAAAGTTTTTGTTTATGTTGATATAAAGAAGTAGAGAAATCAATATACCCACTCATGTCACTAATGTTTGTATATATTGTATATAATGTAAAAAAGTAAGTTTACAATATGAAGTTTAAAGGTTTTTTTTTCTTTTATAATTTTGTTACAAAATATATTAATTAGTTTGGAATCTAGTTTATGTTTTTGGAGCATTTTGTGGACTTGTGTAATAGATTTGACTTTTAAGTAT
The DNA here is from genome assembly GCA_009831015.1 of Picea engelmannii. Lineage (NCBI taxonomy): Eukaryota > Viridiplantae > Streptophyta > Pinopsida > Pinales > Pinaceae > Picea > Picea engelmannii. The sequence continues at coordinate 34,384 of ML792278.1, read as the reverse complement.
CTTTTTAAGGGATGGGGTATTAAATTTTTGTTTCATCTATCGATCTTAAATTTTCTCTATCACAATTTCATCTTCTTTTGCTCATCAAAAGCTTTCCAACGATGCAAAGTCACTCAATATTGAGCTCTGGAACGAAAGGTATGATCTTCCGAAGTTCTTAGGTTTACATAGGCAACATCTCTCTTACTTCCACATGGCACCCTCATGACGTGTCATTGACCGTGTCCACTGACATGGCGACACCCTAGTCCTGATGTGGCACTAGCCTAGCCTGCCATGGTGGAACTTCAGTCCACGCATACATATAGCCATCATCGCTTAGACCTTCTTCTGACGCACTCTCTCAAGTGTCGGACTCGCAGACGCATAATTTTGTAGCTTCCTTTCATCAGTCCACCCAATAAGTCTCATTACTTAGCCATTTTTCATCTTCACGGGCTCGTGGATGCATAAATATATAAGCATCCTTTCATAGGTATGTCTAAGAAGTATCGACACTTAACCATTTTTTCACCTACGCAAACTTGTAGACTAGAGGACATACAATTATGTATCTCCTCTTCATAAGATTGTCCGAAAGCTTAAACACTTATTCATTTTTCCATCTACGTGGACTCACGAATGCATAATTCTTCCTTTCATAAGTCCGCTCGAAAAGTCTTAACACTTAGATTATTTTTCCATCTGCGCGGACTCACAAATGCATAATTCTTCCCTTCATAAGTTTGTTCGAAGAGCCTCAACACTTAGCCACTTTTTCATCTACGTGGACTCACAGACGTACAATTATGTACTTCTCCTTCATAATTTCATCTGAGAAGTATGAACACTTAGATTATTTTGTGAGTTTGTCGGGTTGGTGGACTCATGGACCCATTCATCTCACCTTTCCAACCCTAATACTCGACAGGGACCCAATCCCTATTACCTCGAACAATTACAGGCCTCCTCGTGGCTTCCTCGTACACGTCAGCTCGTGACATCAGCATAACGTTAACATGATGTCATCCCTCCTCTCGTCAATGTCTAAGGGCTTCCACGTCGATCAACGACCGAGATCACATCCCAGATGTACTTCGATCAATGGTTGAGATCTTTCAAACTTTTGGTCCGACGTCCAAGTCTAAAAGGAAGGTCTAAGACACAGTTGCCCCAAGGGGCTATGATATGGCCCACTGGCCAATTATTTTTTGTCATTCATGGGTTGACACCTATCATCTTTTGGACACATTGGCATTCTAGGTCAGCATGGTACCTCATGTTGGCGTTACCTCTCCTTCAAATTATCGCTTAAACGAGACCACAATGACCTATGACAAAGGTTAATTCTAGGATAATTCATGATTAACGGTCCAAATTTACTTGGGTACATTCTCTACATGCATGGTAACCTGCTCCGATAGGGGTTCCGGATCTATTCGCTCCACCGATCCAACGGTTGTGATTCCTTCGAGCTCAAAACATGGTTTTCTTTATCCGATTCAGGGCTTAGACAATTCAAGGATTTTTCTTTGGGTTATTTCCCTTCCATTCAACTATTAACTTATGATCCTAGTTTCCATTCATGGATCGTTCATCACAACGATGGATATATATATATATATATATATATATATATATATATATATATATATATATATATATATATATAGCACGCGGGAACCATAAAATTAAGTTCAATTCTTTTTGTCACGGAACATTACAGAATGCATGTATTCAGCTGTGCAGGGCATGCACCATTCTTTCCATCTTGTCGTCACTTAAACACAGGAGTTTGCAAATACAATAAGCATCGTCACTACAAATCAAGTATGTATATGTATAGCGCAAGTACAAGCATTCAATCATGCATTTCAATTCAATTACATAGTGTCTATGAAATACTTATCTATTACAGTTGATAGTCGACCAATTGACTTGTGGGTGTTCGCCTTTCCACCCAACCGTAGGCTCTGATGCATTCACTTTTAGCATTCTGGCCACCCCCGTTCCAGGCCATGATATCACTAGGGAATCTCTCTCAAGTTCTTGGTAAGATTTGAAGGTTACTCTCCTTCACTCTACTCTAGGTAGAGATTTTTCATACACCCACCTAGCCCAGGCCTCTTCGAGGTTTATCAGACGCCTTCCCAGCATCAAGCTTGCGGCCCTCTTAGCCCAAGTCAGATTTTTTGGGTCTTCTATGCTCCATCTCCCCCTTCCTCTTCTATGGGTTCTCTAATATCCTTATTACACGCCCTCGTGCATTCATTTTCAGTCTCTCTCTTCCTTTGAGGCACGAACTCCTCCCCAGTTCCCTCTCTTTGTGTGTTTTCTTGCACGCATGACTTAGGCAGGTTTTCAACTTTTTCTCTTGTTTCTTCTGTCAGAAGGAAACTCGTGGGTCAATCCTGGGGACCTGTGGTGACCTTTCCTATTGTCCTCTAGTTGATCGCTTCATATCCCTTCTAACAATCTTCCATACTTCCTTTCATTGGGGTGGTTGGTTGTTCAACTACCAACCCCTCATCAACTGACTTGTCTTGTTATCCAGGCTAAGGGAAAATAAAATGAATGGTTCCACTTAATATTTCCGCAAGGTGGCTTGGGGTCCTTTAACTTAATAGAACCTCCCTTCATTCCTCTAGTGATATCATGGCCAATAATTTAAGGCTTCACCCATCAGTGAATTGTTGGCGTTTACAATTAAACAATAATACATTTACAATATTTGCAAGACATTGCATGGAAATCATAAATTATGATTAATTATAGGCTGGGGGAAACAGGAGTGTTACAACTTGAGTATGATTATTATTCTTGAAGACTTTATACAAGGACCAAACTCAGAGAAGAGGTCGTGGAAGTAGTCATTGGAATTGTACTCCATAGACAATCAAAAAAGGTAAAACTAAGTGACACATTTGTCAGAAGAAACTTTAGTTAAGATAGAGGGTAAGAAAATATGATAAATTCATTAAAATAAATTATCAAAACTATCAATAAAGAACAAATAGAGCACCTAAAAAATAAAGAAAAAATCATTGGGTGACATGTTTTATTAAGAAAGATTTTGAAAATTAAAGCCTACCTATCATTCATACATATGTGACTTTGTTAAAAATAAATTATATCTCGACATAATTTCAAAACAAAAAATTTCAGCTATGTGTAGTTTGAGTTGTTTTATTGATCAGGGGATCAAATTTTGCTCAAAATTCAAAGTGCTCGGAATCACTTCAAACCGGACGAGAGTGTAGGCCTCGTCGTTGCGAACCCAACGCAACTCATTTTGTCTCAAACGGACGTCGGGAGTGAGAGATATCGCAATCTGTTCAGAATGTCAAACAGGCAAAAAAAAGGACGTTGATTGTACAGTCCGTACAAGCTGACGTGGCAGGGCCGTACGACCGTACACTGACATGGATGTGATGACGTGGCAGTGATTGGTTGGTAGCTGAGGGCGAATAGTATTCTGACATATGGCATCGTTTGGACAAGTGATTGGGTGCCATGTGGCCCAGTCATGGGTTGCCACGTGGCACCCCGGTATTGGTTGTTGGTTTGTTTATTAAAATTTTATGGAGTCCATGGGATTCGAACCCCGGACCTCCCCACCATGTAATGCCTTCACAAATCCGCCCGACCATCGTACCGCCGCTTGTTCCTTATTGCATATATGGGTTGATATATATTTATGTTTGGTTTGTGTAATCGTTGGCGGGGGGTCGGGCCGGGGCTTAGCCCCGACCTGCGGTCATATTATTCATTACATGTAACCATATACATTTATCGCGCGGGATTGTGTTTTCAAATGTAAAGCCCGCGGTTCTATTGTGTTGTATGTGACCACCGTTGCAAAGGGCACGGGGAGTTTTAAAACGGTTTCAATGGATAGCCATGCGCCCACCATTTGTCACTATTTTATTCGCCAATAAAACGGTTAGCCCTTTTGTAAATGCGTGTGGTCGTATGGACCCTCATGTGCCCAGGTGCTAGGTGGTTAGGGTTTGGCGCGCCCATAACCGTCCTACAGTTCGCACCGTTGGGGTGGTTGCGCCCGGTGTTGGGTTTGCACGCTTTAAATTGCGTGTGTGCCAGGTTCATGAGACAAGGGTGTGTTTTGTAGATGCAAAGACAGCAAGCTTGAAGGGGGGACTTCCAGGAGGCCTAACTTCTTCGTTTTTTGGCCGATCGAGGTGTCGAAAAAGCCCAGCTAGGGGTTTTTGGACGCTCTGAAGCCATTGGAGCAGTATGTTGGTCAGTTTGAGCATTGTAAGGCATGTTTTTGAGCACTTTGAGCAATTAATAATAATGATCCATTGGAAGCTGGACCAGGAGATGTAGCCCAAGAGAGGGGTGAACTCCTTTATCAATTGTTGTGTTTATGTGTTTATGTTCATTGATTATGATGTTGTTTATTTGTATCTTGCATGAGTAATCCTTAAATTAATGTGTTGCAAAGTTGATCCATTTGCTTTTAACACATAAAATTTACTTGCAAATAACTTCAAGATTTCAGTCTTCTTCATTTTTAGATCAAGTTGGTATCAGAGCACTGGTTTTTGAAGACTTGATTGTTTGCAAATGTTTTGTTTCTGATGCTCACAAGGTTGAAACTCACAAGAGGAGAAGGTCAACTTTTGGAGCCAAGTTCACATCCTTCAAGGAGGAAGCATATACCATCACCGCAAGTTTCAAGGAGGCATTCACCAAGTATGGTTCATGAAGAAAGTCATGAACATGTTCCTGCAGAAGATGAAGATCTCAGAAAGGTTGTCATGGAGATGAGAGAGATGATGAAGATCTTGATGGAAAGGAACATATTGTCGCAAGGTGAAGGCTCCAACCCTTTAAGGCATAAGGGAAGCAGTGGTGACAAAACTCCAAACGGAAATGGAGGGAATGGTGCTTCTCCACCACCCTCTCCTCCA
>ML792278.1:0-26072 GCA_009831015.1 Picea engelmannii | reverse complement strand
TGAATTTTGGCTTTACATCAGTAAGGAGAGGCTTAAAGGAGAAGGTAAAAAGTTGAAACCGATTCGATATGGTCCTTTCAAGATTATCAACAAGATTGGTAACAATGCTTTTCGTTTAGATTTGCCTCCTTATATGCAGATGTCTGCAGTTGTTAATGTTGAGAATTTGAAATTGTATGAGCCTCCGTTGATTGATGATCAAGGAGAGCATATTCAGATTCCTTCTATAGATTATTTTTACCCATAGTATCTTACAGAACTGCATGAAGACACCATCCTTGACAAGAGAATGTGAACTTCAAAACGAGGAAATGTGGAGTATCTTTGAGTTGGTCTTAAAGGGACGAATCCAAGAAAAGCCAAGTGGATTGAGATTGGAAGGGTGAGGGAACTATACACTCATCTTCACATAGACTGAAAATAGTCTTTTGGAAGTCCAAAAGCTTCCCAATGGGGAGGTGTGATCAGGGGATCAAATTTTGCTCAAAAATTCAAAGTGCTCGGAATCACTTCAAACCGGATGAGAGCGTAGGCCTTGTCGTTGTGAACCCAATGCAACTCGTTTCATCTCAAACGGACGTCGGGAACGAGAGATATCGCAATCTGTTCAGAATGTCAAACAGGCAAAAAAAAGGACGCTAACTGTACAGCCCGTATAGGCTGACATGGCAAGGTCGTACGATCGTACACTGATGTGGCATTGATTGGTTGGTAGTTGAGGGCGAATAGTATTCTAACACGTGGCATCATTTGGACAAGTGATTGGGTGCCATGTGGCCCAGTCATGGGCTGCCACGTGGCACCCCGGTATTGGTTGTTGGTTTGTTTATTAAAATTTTATGGAGTCCATGGGATTCGAACCCCAGACCTCCCCACCATGTAACGCCTTCACAAATCCACCTGACCATCATACCGCCGCTTGTTCCTTATTGCATATATGGGTTGATATATATTTATGTTTGGTTTGTGTAATCGTTGGCAGGGGGTCGGGTCGGGGCTTAGCCCCGACCCGCGGTCATATTATTCATTACATGTAACCATATACATATATCGCGCGGGATTGTGTTTTCAAATGTAAAGCCCGCGGTACTATTGTGTTGTATGTGACCACCGTTGCAAAGGGCGCAGGGATTTTTAAAACGGTTTCAACGGATAGCCATGTGCCCGCCATTTGTCACTATTTTATTTGCCAATAAAACGGTTAGCCCTTTTGTAAATGCGCGCGGTCGTATGGACCCTCATGTGCCCAGGTGCTAGGCGGTTAGGGGCTGGCGCGCCCATAACCATCCTACAGTTCGCACTGTTGGCGTGGTTGCGCATGGTGCTGGGTTTTCACGCTTTAAATTGCGTGTGTGCCAGGTTCATGAAACAAGGGTGCGTTTTGTAGATGCAGAGACAGCGAGCTTGAAGGGGGGACTTCAGGAGGCCTAACTTCTTCGTTTTTTGGCCGATCGAGGTGCCAAAAAAGCCCAGCTAGGGGTTTTTGGACGCTCTGAAGCCATTGGAGTAGTCTGTTGGTCAGTTTGAGCATTGTAAGGCATGTTTTTTAGCACTTTGAGCAATTAATAATAATGATCCATTGGAAGCTGGACCAGGAGATGTAGCCCAAGAGAGGGGTGAATTCATTTATCAATTGTTGTGTTTATGTGCTTATGTTCATTGATTATGCTGTTGTTTATTTGTATCTTGCATGAGTAATCCTTAAATTAATGTGTTGCAAAGTTGATCCATTTTCTTTTAACACATAAAATTTACTTGCAAATAACTTCAAGATTTCAAGTCTTCTTCATTTTTAGATCATTTATCTTGATTATTTAATGAGTTTGATTATTTAGTGAGTTTTATTACTACCAATATTTGAGGTAGCTTATCATAATGACATGGTTTTTTGATGTTATTTCCTTCATGACAAGTTCTAATGGCATGGGTATAAATTTCAATGAATACATCACTAAAGACACTTTTAAGTTTTAAAAGTCAAGAAAAGTAGGTCTTTCAAAAGAACAAATGTATCTTAGTTAAGAATGTATTTTTTCCATAAAGAGCATAAGAACCTTGGAGTTCAAAAAAAGGCATTCCTTAAATTTGCTTTGTGTATTAGAAGGTCGAGGAAAACTTACTATGTTAAATTTTTCAATTGAATTTATTTTATTATTGATGAAAGTGATCCATAGGATTTCTCTCCATATATCTTCTTAGTTGATTGTGTTTTAATATTGTTCAAAGAAAAAATTGGTTGAAATGTATACTTAGTATCACTTTTGGAAGACCTTATGTCTACCATTATCCCATGTTCTTTTTTCGTTTATAGGGAACCATTAATTGAGTTGAAAAGCATAGTATTGTACCCAATACAACATACTATGTAACATGGTTATTGAACAAGGGCGTCAAAAATTCTACAACAATGTACAAGGTGTGAGGACGAAAAAGGGGAGATTAAGGATATGATGATACTTTGAAGGAGGATAGTAAGAAAAAATTGAAAAAGAGAAATAAAGGAACTTTACAACTTGTTAATGCTAAATGCTAAAAACATTTTGAAATTTTGTCTAAAATAGAAGTCAGACCTTGTTATTAGAGGTAGTTATAAACCAAAGAAGATGGATTACTTGTGATTTATCTTCAGAAGTATATAGACAAATAATATAAGTTGCAAATATCATGGACTGGTAAAAATTGAGAAGGGAGCAGACTAAATATGGCTTTGTAACAAATGTCCTTTGTCAAGCCATTTGTTGGCTTGATAGATGAACAACCACTCATTTGTCTAAAGTCAAGTGCAAACCAACTTATTCAAATGCCAAGATTTCATGGATTTATGGGTAGATAATTGAAATCTTTCATTGTGATCTCGTAATCTAAGCTTCAATAGCACTTGTAAGAAGGTTTTCAAAATATTCAAGAGACTATTGAATGGTATTTCTTGCAATCTTCATAGAGGGAACACATATTTTCCTCTTGATCATATAATTAAATTCCTTATGAAAGATAATGACGAAGGATTTAAAATGGGTGAAAATAGGTAGATCTCTTAGGACTATTAAAATTCAAATAATGTAAATTCTTTAATACTCCAGGGTAAACATTAAAAATAGACTTTTAGTAACAAATGATGACTTTGCACTATTTTGGTAGGGTGCCAAACATTTGACTATTATTGAAAGAGAAGTCTAAATATAAGACCTTAAAGTTGGATGGAACTTGGAAGATATTTTTTAAACTACCTACCTCCAGTTTTCAACACTTATAGTTATAAAGGATGATGGTAAATGCAATTCATTCCATTTATAAGCACGTCAAGATGGTAGGATGGTAAATGCAATTCATTCCATTTAGAAGCACATTAAGATGGTAGGTCTTTCTATAGGGTTCTTGATTACGAAATGAGCTTGATCATTGAATCTTGAAAGCCTAGATAGGTTTAGTCACATAATTAAGCACAATAACACAATATTATGTTACAAAATACTTGAGTGGGTCACAATGGGATTCACCTCTCATATATAGAGTTCAAGAGGTGATATTTATCCAAAACCCTAAAAGCTAGCTGAAAACCCTAAAGTCAATAAGGTGACCTGATACACATGTAAGTGTTATATTCTAACACCCAGCTTATAGTACTAAAAAGAAAACTCACTGAAAGAGAAATACATTTACTAAAATCTAAAACAATAGACATACAAATATTATGAGTCATCTCTCTATCTTTTAGCCAACTTTTAAAATAGTTTATAGCAATCAGATTTCCAAAATATATAAGAAGCTCCAGACAATACTTAGCTTTCACTTATGTAGGCAGTGATCCATATCTTCATTATGGCTTAATTTCATTATCATATCCAAGACATCTCTTTATACAACTATATTCTCCCAACAAAGCTTTCTTGTAGTCCATCTAAACATGACTACTTTTGCATACCATCTTTTCACTACAACATCCACAACAACACTAGGAAGTCATCTTAGAATTATAAATACCAATAATTCAATCATTTCATTTGTTACATTTTATTTGTAATGAGATATGGCATAAACATGCATTCACGCCATGCATTCAAACATATGTGTCATCATATATGTGTGCATAAACACAATTAACATAATCTACTTATGCACATCCACTTGATGCATCCTCACATTGATTCGGAAATACCATATTGTCATGTCATGCTTTCTACCATGATAAGTTGGAAGGTCTATCCAATTCCTCAACACATCATCTAGCCACATCCCTAATACTTGCTCGACTATATGGACACCTTCTTCTTCAACCCAGCACAACACTAGGTATATACCCTTTCTCCTCTAAAAAATCCCTCAAGCGTACTAGAAGGTATTTCCTTTCTTTGCTCTACAATCCCTCGAAAACCCTTCCCCTATAAAGGTGTTCTTAGTGTTGGAAAGAAGGTGGTAATCCAAGACACCAACACAAGTAGGGAGACCACTGGACACTTGTGCAGTGATATATCCTTTCCATATTCAACAACACAATGACCTTATACATGGGTATCTCACATGACATTTTAAATCTCACAACAAGATCATGAGTCTTGAATTTCCTTGGTTATTATTTCATAACCAACCCGATATGAAATTTCATTTTATTTCATATGAGTGCATTATTGTAACATCCCCACTATAATCCTCGGTTTAATTAATTCTTAATGTAGATATAAAATGTGGGTACGGCCAAGCGACATAATATGTGAATTGTATCTCTGAATGTTAATAATGAAATGCGATGCCAGTTGTTAAGGGGACATGGAAAGTGATGAGAGTTGAATTAATCCACAACAAAGGGGAGAGTCTAGGATAATGTCCAAGAGGGGTCCAAGATGGAATTACCCATGTCTATTTATTTTTTTTAGAAATGTGTTTGTAACCTGCGGGGCTAGCATTTTTAACCATTGGCTAAGAAACCACAACCTAGGGGCATCTAAGCCATCAAAATCACTCGGGGATCGCACCTGGCCTGGGACACACTAACTCTTAAAATGGATGGATTTTTGGGTGTCTCCTCCCGACTAAACTCACCGTAAAGGTATTGAACTCGAGTCGCCTGAATTACCCATGTCAATTAATTTCACCCACATTCCTGAATTTTATTATGACTATGTATTAAACTCTAGTTTTTGATTGAATGTTCCCAAAGCCAATTGTTGAATGCATGTAAGAGGTTAGGTGTGAGAAGTCACATCCCATAGTCATTGGGAGCATGAGGGCTCAGTACAAATATCTTGGGGAAGTGTGTGAGTCAAGCAAGTAAGACAAAGGAGAGGAAATGTGTATGGGTAGGGAGAGTAGTTTTAGAGAGTCATTGTTTTTGGTATGAAGGGGAAGTAGAGGACAAGAAAGAGATCTTGGAGCTAGAGCATCCATGGAGGGAAAATTCTAGAGCATGATAGAGTGTATTGGAGCGTATTTGGAGAAGAGAAGGGTGCCTCTAACAGTCCACTCACAACTCCAAACTCACAACCCATTGGTATTCTCCTACAGTTATCCTAAATTTCCTCCATCTCTCTTCCTCTTGACCTACCTAACTCAATGAATGTACCCCTTCATTTCTCTCATTCCCTCGAGCGTCCCATTCATTTATCATGCTCTCTCTAGCACAGGTAACCAAAAATCTCTGTGTTGGGAACTCGAGGGAGAACATTGTCAAGAAAACTATCAGCAACCAACAACAAATAATTGTTGTTCTAGTGCAACTCGCCCAGGGATTCACTTTTCGGGCCTGAAAACCTGGCTCTTCAATATTCAGCTCCAAAAATGATCCAGAATTTTCCCATCTTTCTTGGTCTAGATCCAATGCTCCTTTTCCTTTCTCTTCTCTTGGTGTTCATGTAAAACTCCATGTGAAAAATTGTCTCTTCTCCCCCATACGAATTTCCTCTATTTTCCCAAGATAGTTGACTTCACACTCTGTTCAATGTTGATTGTAATTCATCCCCATGCTTCCAATAACTATGGAAGTGACTTCTACACCCACCAAGGTATTTAACGATTGGGCTCTTATACATTCAACCAAAAAATAGAAGTTATCCCTAATAATAATAAAATTCAAAAATATGGGTTTGGATTAATACTCATAATCAATTACCTCCTTGAAATCCTCTTAGACACTCCTAGACATGTTTATACATTCCATCTCTTGTGGATAAATTGGCCCCCATCTCTGTCCATATTCCCAGCAGTTGGTATCACATTATATTTATTAAAATCATAAATACAATTTGAATATTACATCGCTTGGCCATAGCCATATTCATATCTACATTATTCATAAATTAAAATGAGGATTATAGTGATGATGTTATAGATCAGTGAAGGGGTACATTCCTTGGGTTCAGGAGGTCAAGAGGGAGAGAGTTGGTGGAAAATTGAGATAGTTGTAGGATAATATCAGGGGGTTGTAGGAATTTCGAGTTGTGAGTGGACAGTGAGAGACCACCCTCTTCTACGGATTACTAGCCTCGGATCAAGGGTGACTTGTTGTTGATATTTGGAAAAACAAGTCTATGGTTGGGTGGAACGTCCATCCCAAGCAGTTGGTTGCACAATTGTTTATAAAAGATAAGTGTTTTATCTTGTTGTTGTGTTATTTTATGAGTTAAATTGTTGTGCATGAACTCTGTGTATGAGACTGATTTATATGTTGTTGTCATTTAGTTTATTAGCTACATTTCAGGTTTATTTTAGCATGTTGTAGGTTCATGTAAATAATGGTAACAATTAACAATTAAATATAGTTGTAATTCGTAGTTGGAAGCTACAGGAAATTAATTTAGTTACCAGAATTTTTTGTTTTTATGACTTATTCTGCACCATATTGTTCCTCGGCTAGGTTGCGGGACGTTACATTATGGTATTAGAGCATCGGGTTCAAACACTGGACCCGTATGGGCCGAGAACCGAAGAGAATTGGTGTGATTTATTATTGCAGACTTCGGTCTGTGTTAAATTGGGGAAAACAGACAAGTTAGAGCGAAATCCCCAAATTTGTGTGTAAATTTTGAGTTTGAATGCTTCAGGGAAGTCGAAGAGATGATCTGAAGCGTGGATCTGCAAGTTGCAGAGCTGAATTCGACCTCAAAGGTCGAAAAATTTTCATTCTATTGGTTGTTGTAGCAATGGGCAGAGTTCAGAAAATCAACGGCTGAGATCGCTTTGATCACGAGATCAATGACCGAGATTTGTTTTGATAAATTTAAATTTTATAAGGTTTCGATCATTTAGAAGGTTGAGAAAATAAACAATCAAGATTCATTTCGATGACTGATAAAATAAGGCAGATCAACAGTCCATATTCATTTTCAGTCATTTAGAAGTTGGAGTAGAATCGACGGCTAAGATCATCTTGAGTGAGAGATCGACGGCCCAAATTTACCTGGGTTTAGGGTTGAATTTTCTAAGTGTCGATATTCGCCAAAAAAATTCACCAATGGTCAATGGGACGATCGGAGAGTTTGGAGAAGGGAAAAGAGATATTTTTTCCAAAATACAATCGATGACCGATGGTCAGAGATTGGTAGATTTTGGGCGAAAATTTCATTCGCCCAAATAAAATTGTTGATGGTCGATGATCGGGGATCGAAAGATTTTGGGTGAAAAATTCACGTGCCCAAAGAAAATATCCTATCGTTAATGGTCGATGATCAGGGATCGACAAATTTTGGGTGAAATTTTCACGCGCCCAAAGGAAATCTCTGAATATCGATGGTTGACGGTCGAGAGTCGGCATAATCAGTGCAACGTTTAAATTCTTCCAAGAGAATTTATAGATGATCGTTGAAGGAAAGAGAGTGATGTGTCATGCCACATCATCATCCATGTGTCATACCACGTCATCCCAGATGATGCCTCATGATGATGTGTCATGCCATGTCATCATATACGTGTCATACCACATCAGCAAAGAGTTGGTCGATCGTCGATGGTCAGGGTTCGGCGTATTTTCAAAGAAAGTGGTTGTCAAGGGAATTCTTCATTGGTCGATGACCGATAATAGGACGTCAAGGAAATTCACGAGCAATTTTCGTTAGACAAGAGATTTGGCCAATATCTGATGGTTGATGACCGAGCATCGAGGATATTCATGAACAAGTTTGGTTTGGCAGTGAGAATCATTGATCGATCGATCATCGATGTAGTGTCGGAGATCAATGGTCGAGATTGTTTTAAGTTGTCGATCAACGATGGAAATAGATTTGTGGGCCTGGGGAAGGTTTAGTGGATCAATGTTTGATATTTCTCCCGATTTGAGATCAACGACTTAGATTTAAAAGGATGTTAATATTTAAAAGGATGTTACAACAACAAAACAGTGAGTTTTATATGAAATTTTCTGAATTTTTTATATGTTTAAAGGTCATTAACTTGCGAGGCAATTTTGAGGCCCTAAACTACATTTTTAGCCAATCAAAACCCACAAACACAAAGTGTACCAAGGTACACTCTGTCACTATAGCTCAAAAAAAATAACTCGGAAAGAGTTATCCAATGAACTATTCTGGGCACAAAATAGAGCTCGTATGAGAAAGTTATAGCTTAAACAATAAGGGTAAATTTTTGGCACCAGATTACTTTCAGAAGGCGTGCCTCCTTGCTCAAAAGTTCATTTGGGGCACAAGAGAAGTCTATGGAAAACTTATGATCCATATAATACATCCCATGGAGCCATATTTAGGCTCTGGGTATGTAAAAATGAGTTGGGAGAGAAAGAAGACACTTGTAGCATACAGGGATAAATTGGGAAAAATAGACAAAAATTCACTGATCCGTAACTTTCATCTCAGAGCTTGAATTTGAGAAAACGAGTAGTCGCTAGAAAGGTATTGAGGAGGAGAAGATATGTGTCAACCTAAAATTTTGAATTGGGCGTTAAAATTTATCAGAAAGTGATAAAATAGTTTTCTATAGTAATAAAAGAGTGGAAATTACAACATGTTAATGTTGTAACTTTTCGCTCAGAACTCAGATTGAGGCATGAGTACAGTCGTTAGAAATTTGTTTCAAAGAGGAATGCATCTAAGGAATCAGAAATTTTAATTGGTGCATTGTGTCCTTCATAAATTGGGATAAATAATAACATGTATTCTAATTGATGAAATGTTTTATGTTATGCTTGTTCTAACAGTAATTATTACATGCACATTTCTTGCAGAATTAGAGGTACATGAAAGAAACTTTGGTTCTTATATGAGGACTGGAGTTATGGAATATGCTCAGGGATATTACATCCATGAGGAAGATATCATAAGTCTTCGTGTCAACATGGGAAATGTTGATACAGAGTCGAATGGAATAAGAGACAGGTAGGAGCCTGTAACTATGAGAAGCTTGCATAGGGAAGTGCATAGATATATAGCATATAATGAAAGGATTATGAAATATTAGGAAGAGATACTTTAGATCTTGAATATGTTGCATAATCAAGTTAACAAGAACTCTGTCACCAAGCATGAAGCTAGTGCAAGATAAGTGTCAACATCTAAATCCCAAAGAAAAAGGCATGAACATGGGAATGACAAGCAATAAAAAAGCATGAGCAGGCGCCATCATTCTCCAAGGAAATCCACTAGAAGAAACCATGCAAGTCCAAGGCCAGGGATCATCCCAAGTGTGTCTCCTATCCAGAGGCAAAGGAGAACGCATGAAGCATACATCTTCCAAGGTTAGCTCAGGAAAATTAAGCCACCAACTTTCAATGGTGGGCACAGGAAAGGAGAATAAGTCGAGGTCTGGCTATTGGAAATGAAGAAATATTTTCAGTGGCATGATTACCCCTCCCGGATAGAAGCTAGAATTGTAACCTACCACTTGCAAGGAAAGGCATCCATGTGGTGGGATCAGCTTAAGCAATCCAAACACCTTGATGAGAACAGGATATCATGGAGGCATTTTAAAGGATATTTCCAAGAGAAATATTTGTCTGAGCATTATTATGAAAGGAAGATGAAAGAGTTATTTGAACTCAAGTTGGTAAGCATAACAATGGACGAATATGAGAAGAGGTTCTTTAAATTGTTGAAGTATGATGATTTCATAAAGGATGATAAGGTCAAAATACAAAGGTTTCTAAGTGGGTTACCCTCTTTCTAAAGCGACAAGATTCAATATGATAAACCCAAAAATTTGGAAGAAACCATAAGGAGAGAAAATAATCTTTGCGAGCAAAGTAGAGGAAGGCCAATTTTCCAAAAATATTGGAATGACAAGATGAAGGGAAAAAAAGATCAAAGGTGGAAAGGTTTTAATCCACCCTTTTTCAATAACAAAACCTAAGAAAATCATCAAGGTCAGCCAACCCAAAATGAGCACAAGACTGCAGATTCATTTGGGAAAAGACAAAGGCATCATCCTATACAATGTTGGGGATATAAGGGAAATCACTTATATAGGGATTTCCCTCACAAAAGAGATAGAATGAAGATCGTCCACAACATTCAGGAGGCCAAAACATTTGAATACATGGGAAGAAACATTCCAAAGATTTGTGCATCCTTGGACAGCAAGCAAGCGAAATGTCAATCCCTCATGATTAAAGTCGAAGGTAAGACTGATAACCATCCCATAGAAATTTTAATTGTCTCTGGAGCTAGCCATAGATACATAAACTCTAACATTGTTGAAATCTTTCACTTGAAAAGGAGTAAGCATAATAAATTTTTGTTAGTTCAGTCAGCCAGAGGGGCTAAGAGGAAAATCAATAAGTTGTTTAAAGATTGTTCGATAGACATGAATAGACCGATCCGTACAAAGGTAGATTTGAACACGATACCATTGGGTTAATATGATTGTCTAATTGGCATGGATTGGTAAGAAAAACACCATGTTGTCCTAGATTGTTACAGCAAGACAATCACATGTCTTGATGAAGAAGGGAAGCAAGGCAAGATTCAAGGCATTCCAAGAGTCGTAGTTGCTAGAGAAATTTCATCTATGTCATTGAAAAAGAGTTTCAGGAAGGGGTGTCAAATTTTTGCATCCCATATGGAAGACATGTATTGAATACCATCTGGTCTTGAGGGATTTTGGAGATGTTTTTAGGGGAATCCCAGCACTACCACCAAAGAGAGACATTGATTTCTCTATTGATTTGGTGCCAGGAGTTGCCCCAATATCCAAGACACCATACAAAATGGGCACATCATAATTGAAAGAGTTGCAGGTGCAGTTTGAAGAAGAAAGATGGAACCTTGAGTTTATGTATTGATTTAAAACAACTGAATAAGGTCACCATAAATAAAAAAAATATCCTTTGTCGAGGATTGATGACTTATTTGATCAGTTGAATAATGTAAGAATCTTTTCCAAGATTGACCTCAGATCAGGTTATCATCAAGTGAGGATAAAGGAAGAATACATCAGCAAAATAGAATTTAGAAAAAGATATGGGCATTATGAATTCATGGTATTTCCATTTGGACTATAAAATTGCCTAACTCTTTTTATGTGCCTCATGAATGGAGTGTTCCGATAGTACCTGGAAGAATTTGTAATTGTGTTCATAGATGACATACTCATCTACTATGAGTCAGAAGAGGAAAATGAGCAACATTTGAGAATGATGTTGCAAGATTTAAGAGAGAAAAAATTGTATGCTAATCTAAGTAAGTGCATATTTTATCAAAAGAATATTCACTACATGAGGCATATTATTTCAACAGAAGGGATAGTAGTAGATCCTAAAAATATAGAGACCATTAGAGAATGGTCAGCACCAAATAATGTGAAGGACGTCATATCATTCATCGGTCTTGTCAATTATTACCGAAGATTCATATAAGAATTTTCAAAAATCGCAATCCCAATCACTTCTTTGCAAAAGAAGGGGGTGACACTTGAATGGAATTCCAAGTGTGAAAAGAGATTTTTATGTAGAGCCCCTCTCTCTCATCGGGGTTTCTCAACCTCTCAGTCTAGGATCGTTCAAAAGACTGAGTTGAATTATCTCTTTGTGCCCCCTGTTGGAACCCAAGTCAAGTTATGCAGGCCCCTTTTCTCCTAAGGTGCAGGTTCTATGAAAACTCGTGGGCTCCTACTAAGCCCCTGTTCCCTTTTTGCATTTTTAAAATGGCGGGCGCTAGCTCCTTCCGCTAGGCCCCTCTCCTCATATGACCTTGGGTTGTGACCCGGGGATAAACCCTAAAGAACTTCAGAATTTCAGGCTTCGATCATTTTAACTGCAGTTGAAGCCTTTTTACCCGAACCCCGAAACGGCGAACTTACCCAAACGGGGTCTATAATCCACACTCCTCTGACAGCCAATGGTTGTGATCTACTTTGGGACTTCGACATTCGAGATTTATTAACGTTCCAGTGCCTTTTTCTTCCGAAGTGCTTCGTTCTCGAAGCTTCAGATCGAGCGCCATGCATCCTTCTGGAACAACGGCTCCTGATTCCTTCATAAATTTGGGCTTCGACCCTTTTGAATGCACCTGACCACTTTTTCCATGAAGTGACCTTTACCCGAAGCTACGAATCAAATACTTACCTCGATCAATAGTCAATATTGTCCTTTGATTCCCCTTCGAGTGACTTGCAGTCAACGCCCCTTTGCTTCCCTTTTTCCTGAAGCGTCAATCCTCTGAAGTGATGGATCTCCTGCCACGCGTCCTTTTCCAATGGATGGCTCAGATGAAGTTCGGCGCTTCGAACTTCGGGACTTTTCGTGCCTTCACTCGTCAATTCCTCCGAAGTGACTTTTCTGCGAAGTAAATCTCCATGCTCCACGTGTCCCTCTGTTCATCCACGCTCCTATGGATTTTGGCCTTCGTAACTTCCGACCTTCGGGATTTCACACTTTGTTTTCCCCGAAGTGCTCTATCACCGAAGTGATAGATCTAGTTCCATGTGTCCAAGAAACTAACGGATAGGATGGGCTCTTACCTCTGGAGCTTCAAACGACTTATGTTCAACGGCTCTGCCTCCTCCTTTCCCTTCCTCTGAAGTCCACGATCTATTGACGCATGTCCTTCCCAGATTGATGGTCACGATGGACTTCTCTACTTTGGGATTCGAGAGTTTTGATTACTCCACACAGACTTTTCCCTGAAGTTCTCTCCTTCCTAAGAACATGGATCTTCACCACATGTCCTTTCCATATCCCACGATCTATATTTCTTTGGCCTTTGTGACTTAGCGATTTTTCTTCTACTCCACGCAGATCTCCCGGAGCTTTATCTCCGAGACCTCCTGATCTTTCGCAACCTATCCCTCCGGACGATGAACGGTTCTTATTCACTTCAGAACTTTGGGACATCGACGAGTCCTCATTCCTTACACATAAAAAGGGTCAAAGTCTTGTGTGCTTACCTTCATCCAACAACCTTCGATCCACGCACCTAGATCCAACGGCTAGGATATGTTCTTCACCTCGACATGCTCCTCTTGTCTGGACGTAGATATAATAGTCCAAATATCTCCCTTGCATCTGATCTTATGGTTTTTGTTTCCCCTCCTCCTGAGATTTGGATTTCTCCTTAAATTGGGAAAATTTGCAAATATCCAAAGGATGTGACCTTTGAACCTCCTGCGAGCCCGACTGCTTGGGTCTTGTCTGCACTTTTCCTCCTGATCTTTTGTCAATGGAATTTGACCTCGCCCTGGCGCACACTTACCTCTGCGTGAAACATTGCATTTCTCCTATTGAGATTTCAACTTGCTCAAAACTCCAAAGGGGTCTTGGCCCTATGCTTCCTTCGAAGGAATTTTTTGTGCCCTCCTGGAAACTTAACGCTCGTCCTCCTGAGATTTTCAAACTTGAAACAAGTTCGCTCCTATGTGCACTCCTTGCACTTGTATAAACATTCAAAATTTCTCAACACTTGTCGAAGTGTTGGCCTGGTGCACTCCTTGCACAGGTCTTCTCTTGAATCCTGAACTCTTTCAGGTTGACAACCTTGCAGAGCTTCTTCTCCCAGAGTATTCAGCAACTCCGGTTCCTTCAACTTCTCCAACACTTCATAATATGTTGGTCATGTGCACTCTTTTCACTTTCTCAAAGCACTCATTGATGAGCCTATAGAGTGTTTAGCAACTTTGTGGTGTCTTCTCCTTGACACTCTTCTCTCCGAACTCGAAGAGAATTCTCTTGTGCACACTTGCACCTGCTCAATGCCCACCTGGTAGAGCTCTACAGAATCTTCAACAATTCTGCTTTTTGTGCCTTCTCTGCACAGTTCCTCCTCCAAGGTGTTAAGTAACCTTGAGGATCCTCTCTGAGTCTGTGATTTATCCTGGTGTGCCCACCTGGCACATTCTCCTCTGAATTTGATCTAAAATTCAAATGTGCACTCCTTGCGCTGGCTCACAGAGTTTCCAATACTCTATCGTGCACTCCTTGCACTTAGCCTAAAGAACCCAGAATAACTCCACAAACTCACAGATAGATAATTCTATCTTCCTACTGCAGGTGAAACCTTTTCATACATCTACAACATATGCACATAAAAACACACAGATAATCATTCATAAAACAAATAAACGCACAGAAAACTCATAGGCAGGAAAAATTGCTCTCTTTGCATTAATTTGAATCTCAATTACAACATGTGTGAGCTCGGACTGCAACGGATTCTCGTCTCTCTCTCCTTGGATTACAATTATTTTCTATCAACTTTCAGCAGCCTCTATTGGGCATACGTTACAATGATTTATACAAGAGGGGCTCATCGAGCCTTTCCCTCCAACTACTCTAGTGGTGTCTAATCACCATCAAAACACCTATCTACTGAGGCATATTACATTGAATGATCATGTACATTCTCATATCTGAGGTGCTTCTCAAGATCTTTCCAACTCAAGCTTATTAAAGGCAATTCTATCTACATCATGTACAAAGGCAATAACTCATCTCTACCAAGCCTTAGAGCATTTAATTGCATTTAAATTACATTTAAAATTTAAAAATGGGAGGGCTACGCCTCTCCTTTTCTTGAATGCACTTTGATGTGCTAAATAGTTGGCACATTGTTGAGGTGGAAAGGATGCTCCTGCATCATACTCCACTACTGGGAAAATCATGAGCTCCTGCTCATGGCTCCCTCTGCTCCATTGTTGAAATCCCCCTAGATCCCAAAATCTCCCTTGGATTTGTCCACCTGCTCCTTTGATATGTTGTTGTTGTTGTTGTTGCTTCCATGTTGCTATGGCAGGATTTCTTTTTCTCAGCTTCTCCTTGTTGATCTCCTCTATTGAAATCAACATCATCTCTTTGATCTCTTGTATCACCTCTTCCAGCTGATTTGTTGGTTGGCTCCCCCTTTGCAGACTACTCTGTTGCATATCCTCATGTTGATCAAAGGGCAGATCAACTTGATCTCCCATGCTATCTTCTCCTCCTGTGGCACTGGCTTGCCACTCTACTGCAGACTCCAATTATGCAGTCTCCTCACTGAACTTTTGTTCAGTTATCGCCTCTAACAGATTGACTTATGCCAGCTCCTCTTATGCCGGTTCAACTCCATCTTCCTCCAGCTGCTCCTCAGACTGGAATTCTGCTCCAATATGCATGACTGTATTCTGGCAATCCTTCTCTAGTTCTTCTGGATTGTTCAACCAATCCTCCAGCATTTCCAACTCCTTCTCCCACGAAGTGAGCATCTTAATTGTATGCTCATCTTCTTTTGTTGGAGAAGACTTCAGTATTTTCTCCTTCTCCTCCTCTAGGAAAGTCATACCCGGTTGTCTTCCTATTGTGTCTGCAACACATGTGTTGGCCTCTGTTGGGATAGTTGGCAGGAATATCTGGATTCCCCCAATGATCAAAATGATCCTTTGATCCTCCTCCAAAAACTCTCCTTATTGATCTGAACTCCTAGCTGAGTTCATATCTTCTCCCTTGCCCACTTGGAAAAATGGGATTTCTCCTCTTCCCTCCTGGCAGTCTATGAGATCATCTTATCTCACTTCATTTCCCACTTGGAAATTTGAAAGTTCACCATTTCTCTCCTGGTAGTTTATGACATCCTCCATTGATCTCATCTCATTTCCCACTTGGAAAATTTGAAATTCATCTCTGCCCTCCTAGTAGTTTACGAGATCTCTAACTGATCTCTTCTCCTCCTCATCACTAAGGCTTCCTCTAGTCTATGGCTCACAAATGTAAACCATCTTCTCCTCTGTGTCACTGAGGTTTTCAAATTGCCTCAGCCACTTCCTTAATATATGTTGTTTCCTTTTGGACATGCCACTTTGATCTTTGCTTCATTGGCCATTCATACCTTCAGTGTGCCTATGCCTATCGTTGCATCTTTAGCGTTATCTTGTCGAGCTCTGCTCTGATTTCTTCAAGCTCTTTGTCCATCTCTGCTTTTCTTTTTTGTTGGCGGTCCTTGCCTTGACCATGCCTATGGCCTTCAGTATCCATTTTCCTTCTCTGCCTTCAGCCCACTTTGATTTTTGTTGTCCACTCTGCAACTAAGAGTGTCTCCATCTTCTCCTACGGCCCACCTAGTTGTCTACTTGAATGTTGTGAACTTGCAACAATCCTTCATAGAGAATCAACACTCTATCTCCTCCTTCACCTGTTGTCTACAAGTGAAATTAAACCTTTGATACTACTTAATGTTTTCAGATTGTCTCCTTCGTCTCCTACCTACTATCTGTAATAAAAAAGAGGCTCTGATACCACTTTATGATATCAAATAGAACCTTTTCCTAGGCTCTGATACCACTTTATGATATCAAATAGAACCTTTTCCTAGGCTCTGATACCACTTGATGCAGCCCCCCTGCTCTCCTCGGGGGTTGTGTGACCTCCCGGTCTAGGATCGTTCAAAAGACTGAGCTAAATTAGCTTTTCGACCCCCCTGCTAGAACCCAAATCAAGTTACATAGGCCCCTTTTCTCCTAAGGTGTAGCTTCTATGAAAACCTGTGGGCTCCTGCTAAGCCCATGTTCCCTTTTTGCAATTTTAAACTGGCGGGCAATATCTCCTTCCGCTATACCCTCTCTTCATATGACCTCGGTCTGTGAACTGGGGCTAAACACTAAGGTGCTTCGAAATTTTGGGCTTCGATCATTTTAAATGCAACCGAAGCCTTTTTACCTGAACCTTGAACTGGCGAACTTACCCAGACGGGATCTACGTCCCACGCTCCTCTGACAGCCAACTGTTGTGATCTACTTCGAGACTTCGGCATTCGAGAGTTCCAAACGTTCCAATGCCTTTTTCTTCTAAGGTGCTCAGTGCCCAGAGCTTCAGATCAAGCGCCATGCATCCTTTTGGATCAACGACTCTTGATTCCTTTAACAATTCGGGCTTCGGCGCTTTTGAACGCACCTGACCACTTTTTCCACGAAGTGACCTTTACTCGAAGCTATGGATCAAATTCCACGTACTTACCTCGATAAATGATCGATATTGTCCTTTGATTCCCTTTTTCCCGGAGTGTCAATCCTCCGAAGTGACGGATCTTTCGCCACGCGTCCTTTTCCAACGAACGGCTCAGATGGAGTTCGACGCTTCGGCCTTTGGGACTTTTCGTGCCTTCACTCCTCAATTCCTCTGAAGTTAATCTCCATGCTCCATGTGTCCCTCTGTTCATCCATGCTCTTGTGGATTTTGGCCTTTGGAACTTCCGACCTTCGGGATTTCAAGCTTTGTTTTCTCTGAAGTTCTCTATCACTGAAGTGATAGATCTGGCGCCATGTGTCCAAGCAACTGATGACTAGGATGGGCTCTTACCTATGGAGCTTCGGACGACTTCTGGTCAACGGATCCACCTCCTCCTTGCTCTTCCTCTAAAGTCCACGATCCAGTGACGCATTTCCTTCCAATATCAACGGTCACGATGGACTTTGCTACTTCAGGATTAGGGATTTTTGCTTACTCCACACATACTTTTCCCCAAAGTGCTCTCCTTTTGAAGCACGTGGATCTCTCCACGTGTCCCTTCCAGATCCCACGGTCTGGATTTCTTCGGCCTTTACGACTTAGCGATTTTGATTTTGCTCTACACAGGTCTCCCAGTGCTTTATCTCCCATACCTCCTAATCTTTCGCCACCTGTACCTCCGGACGATGGATAGTTCTGATTCACTTTGGAACTTTGGGACTTCGGTGAGTCCTTTCTCCTTGCACATAAAAAGGGTTAAAGTCTCGTGTGCTTACTTGGATCTAACAATTGTCGATCCACGCACCCAGATCCAACGGTTGGGATATGTTCTTCACCTCGATGCGCTCCTCCTATATGGACGTAGATCTAACGGTCCATATCTATGCCTTGCAGTTGACCTGACGGTTGTTGTTTCTCCTCCTCCTAAGCTTTGGCTTTCTCTCGAAATTGGGAAAAATTGCAAATATTCAAAGGTTGTGACCTTAGAACCTCCTACGAGCCTGACTGCTTGGGTCTTGTCTATGCTTTTTCTCCTGAGCTTATGTCAATGGAATTTGACCTCTCCCTAGCGCACACTTGCCTATGCATGCAAAATTGCATTGCTCCTCCTAATATTTCAACTTGCTCAGAACTCCAAAGGGGTCTCAACCCTCTCCTTCCTTCAAAGGAATTTCTGGTGCCCTGCTGGAAACTCAACGCTCGTCCTCTTGAGCTTTTCGAACTTGAAACAAGTTCGCTCCTACGTGCACTCCTTACACTTGTCTGAACCTTCAGACTTTCTCAACACTTGTCGAAGTGTTGGTCTGGTGCACTCCTTGCACAAGTCTTCTCTTGAATCCTAAACTCTTTCAAGTCCACTGATGCACTCATTAAATCCACTCAATGCACACCTTGCAAAGCTTCTTCCCCCCAGAGTGTTCAGCAACTTTGGTTCCTTCAACTTCTCCAACACTTCAGAATGTGTTGGTCCTGTGCACTCTTTGCACTTGCTCAAAGAACTCCTTGTTGAGCCTACAGAGTGTTCAGCAACTATGTGGTGTCTTCTCCTTGACACTCTTATCTCTAAACTCGAAGAGAATTATCTTGTGCACACTTGCACCTGCTCAATGCCCAACTGGAAGAGCTCTACAGAATCTTCAACAATTCTACTTTATGTGCCTTCTCTGCAGAGTTCCTCATCCAAGGTGTCTAGTAACCTTGAGGCTCCTCTCTGAGTCTGTGACTTATGTTGGTGTGCCCACCTGGCACTTTCTCCTTTGAATTTGATCTAAAATTCAGATGTGCACTCCTTGCGCTGGCTCATAGAGTTTTCAATACTTTGTCGTGCACTCCTTGCACTTAGCCTAAAGAACCCAGAACAACTCCACAAACTCATAGATAGAGAATTATATCTTCCTACTGCAGGTGAAACCTTTTCATACATCTACATCATATGCACATAAACACAATAGCTAATCATTCATAAAACACATAAATGCACAGAAAACTCATAGGTAGGAAAAACTGCTCTCTTTGCATTAATTTGAATGTCAATTATAATATATGTGAGCTCAGACTGCAACATAGTCTAGGCTCTCTCTCCTTGGCTTACAATGATTTTCTATCAATTTTCAGCAGCCTCTACTGAGCATACATTACAACGATTTATACAAGAGGGGCTCATCGAGCCTTTCCCTCCAACTACTCTAGTGGTGTCTAATCACCATCAAAACGCCTATCTACTAAGGCAAATTACATTGAATGATCATGTACATTCTCAGATCTGAGGCGTTGCTCAAGATCTATTCAACTCAAGCCTATTAAAGGCAATTCTATCTACAGCATGTACAAAGGCAATAACTCGGCTCTACCAAGCCTTACAGCATTTAATTGCATTTAAATTACATTTAAAATTTAAAAATGGGAGGGTTACGCCTCTTCTTTCCTTGAATGCACTTTGATGTGCTAAATAGTTGACGCATTGTTGAGGTGGAAAGGATGCTCCTGCATCATCTTTCATCAACTAAAGGACATTTTGACAAGTGTGTCAATCCTAAATATTTCATATCCGGATGAATATTGTGTTGTGTGCATTGATGGATGCAAAGAAGGACTCAGTGGAGTTCTCGGCCAAAGGATCATGTGGTATATTATGAGTCCATAAAATTAAAAGAACATGAGAAGAATCATGCTACCCATGATCTAGAATTAGCATCAATTGTACATGCATTGAAAATGTGGAGACATTACCTCATGGGGAGGAAATTTCATCTAAGGATAGACCACTGTGGTATGAAACATTTGTTTGGACAACCTACCTTAAATGTCAGAAAAACTAGATGGCTGGAATTTCTAAGTGAATATGACTTTGAAATTAAGCATATAAAAGGAAAGGAAAATCAAGTGGTTGATGCACTCAACAGGAGAGCTCATGAAGTGCATATTGCATCCATCATCATGTACAAAACTGATCTAAAAGATCAAATCATTGCAACAACAAATTCAAATTAGTATTATCTAAAAATAAAAGAAACATTACAACAAGGTAATTCTTAGCAGAAATTTAATTTTTATGAGCTAAAAGAAGATGGAATTCTTTGTACAAAGGCAAGGTATATGTATCAAATTCCAATGAGATGAAAAATGTAGTGTTAAAGAAAATGTGCAATGTGAAATATGTCAGTCACCCAAGATATCAGAAGATAATTGCAGTTGTGACAAGCCAATACTTTTGGTCGGGAATGAAAAAATAAGTGGCTAAGTATATAGCCAGATGTCTAGAGTGTGAGAAGGTGAAGACAGAGCATAGACATTAAGCAAAGTTGTTACAAGCATTACCCATTCCATAATGGAAGTGGGAAGTGGTTACAATTGATTTTATTACAAAGTTGCTCAGAACAATGAAGCAGCATGATTCTATCATGGTGGTGGTGGATAAATTAACTAAGGTAGCACATTTTATTCTAGTTAAGACAACACATAATGCAGCAAATATTGCAGAAATCTACGTGAAAGAAGTTGTCAAGCTACATGGAGTGCCTAAGGAAATAGGTTAAGATAGAGATACAAAGTTTACTTCCAATTTTTGGAAAGGTTTGTTCAAGGGATTTGGGACAAATATAAATCTTATTACATTGTATCACCTAGATTCATATGGGCGAACAAAGAGGACTAATAGAATCATTGAGTGCATGCTTCAAATGTATGTGATGGATTAGCCATCAAAGTGGGAAGAGTATATTCATTTAGTTGAATTCTCTTACAATAATAGGTATCAAGCCTCATTAAAAATGATTTTGTTTGAAGCATTGTATGGAAGGAAGTGTAACACACTAGTAAGATGGGATAATCCAACAGACAGAGCAGTTGATGGGCCAGATTTGTTGAAGGAAATGGAAGAGAAAATGGAAAAGATTAAGAAGAATTTAAAGGTTGTCGATGACAGACAGAAAATTTATGTAGACAAGAATAGAGTGTTTAGATATTTCAAAGTGGGAGAACATGTGTTTTTAAAAGTAAAGGAAAAAATAAGTTCATTAAGACTAGGAAGTTTCCCAAAGTTGGCAGCAAGATATTGTGGACCTTTTGAAATCTTAGAAAAGATAGGGACAGTTGCATACATTCAGCATTGTCTACATCCATAAGAGTGCATAATGTATTACATGAATCATTATTAAAGAAATATGTGACTGAACCTAACCACATAATTTATTGGACTATGATCCAGGTGGAGCACGAAGGGGATTTCCGAGTGGAACCAATACGCATACTGGATCGGAAAGTCAAAGTGCTCAGGAACAATTCCATGAAGATAGTAAAGGTTCGATGGACTTGCTACGGTCTTGAAGATGATACATGGGAGAATGAATAAAACATGTAGGAGGAATATCCATAATTGTTTTACAATTTTGGAGAAAATAGAATGCAAGACTCTATTTTGAGTAGCTAGAGTTTTGGAAGCACATCTCAGAGTCCTAGCCAACTAGATTGGTGGACCTGATAAAAGAATGGATCATTCATTGGGTTAATGTTGATAAACAAATAGTACATTCATTGGGTTAGCCCTGATAAATGAATGGTGCATTCCTTAGGTCAACGAGTTGAGAGGAACAATAGATTTTGGTTGGAATTGTTGCTAGACTTGTAAAATTGCAGAAAATTATTCTTAAACTATTGTGATGTGAATTTGTGTATGTATGTATGTCAGCATAATGTGTACCAAGGACAAATAGCAATTTTATGGGACGGGGAATGTAACATCCCCACTATAATCGCCAGTTTAATTAATGCTTAATGTGGATATAATATGTGGCTACAACCAAGCGATGTAATATGCAAATTGTATTTCTGAATGTTAATAATAAAATGTGATGTCGGATACTAAAGGGACATGGACATAGATGGGGGCTTAATTAATACATAATAGAGGGGAAAGTGTATGATAATGGCCAAGAGGGGTCCAATGGGGAATTACCCATGTCTATTAATTTCACCCAAATTCCTAAATATTATTATGACTATGTATTAAACTCTAGTTTTTGATTGAGTGTTCTCAAAGCCAATCATTTAATGCATGTAAGAGGGTGGGTGTGAGAAGTCACATCCCATAGTTATTGGAAGCATGGGGGATAAGTACAATCATCTTGGGGAAGTGTGTGAGTCAAGAAAGTAAGCCAAAGGAGAGGAAATGTGTATGGGTAGCAAGAGCAGTTTTAGAGGGTCATTGTTTTTTACATGAAGGGGATGTAGAGAGAAAAAAAGAGAGCTTGAACCTAGAGCATCCATGGAGGGAAAATTCTAGAGCATGTTGGAGTGTATTGGATCGTATTTGGAATTGACTACTGAAGAGACAAGTTGTCAGGCCTGAAGAGTGAACTCCTATGTGAGTTGCACTGTAACAACAAGTGTTTTTTGTGATTTGTTGGTAGTTTTCCCTAGCAATGAGTTCTTTGTAGTTATTAGCAAAGAGATTCATGGTTACTTATGCCAGAGAGACCCTGATAAACGAATGGGATGCCTGAGGGACTGATATAGGTGAAAGGGTACATTCCTTGGGTTGGGCAGGTCAAGAGGAAGAGAGTTGGTGCAAAATCAGGATAGTTGTAGGAGAATATCAGTGGGTTGTGGTATTTCTTAGTTGTGAGTGGACAGTGAGAGAATTGTTGATATTTGTAACAACAAGTCTATGGTTGGGTGGAACGTTCTTCCCAAGAAGCTAGTTGCACAATTGTTTCTAAAAGATAAGTGTTTTATCTTGTTGTTGTGTCATTTTATGAGTTAAATTGTTGTGCATGAACTTTGTGTATGAGACTGATTTATATGATGTTGTAATTTAGTTTATTAGCTGCAATTCAAGTCTATTTTATCATGCTATAGGTGCATATAAATAATGGTGACAATTAACAGTTAAATATGGTTGTAATTCATAGCTGGAAGTTACAAGAAATTAATTAGTTAGCTGTAATTTGCACCGTAATGTTCCTCGGCTAGGCTGGGGGATGTTAGAATTATATATTTTAAAAAATATTATATTCCTAAGGATTTCTTCCTCTACCATACCCCACCCAAGTATTCTTCACACGATGCATTTAACCACATAAGCATATTTACTTATGATAGCAATCATAACTAAAGGGTTTCTTACATAAATTCCCTTCAACATATATGCAACATAAGCATATGAAATCCATACGTGTGTGGCTTACATCCTCGTAGCTAATGTTACCTGATAATTTGGTGACTTGTAGAGGCTCATATACCCCTTCCACCAACCTCTAAACCAGCATTTATCATCCTTACCCTTTCTTCACAAGATTGGTTTTCATATGCAATAGTAGCATCAGCAACTTCAATCATGTTATCATTATTTCTAGTTACACTACTACATCAATCATATTTAATCATCATGACATACTCATGGCATCTGTAATTTTCATATCACTCTTAACCAATATGCAATATCACATGTATGCTTAAGCATATCTTTATGCACCATTCATTATCTCTCCATATGTTCACTAGTGCATATTTATTCCAACTATTTAATTTATTGCCTTTCCATCATCCATATGCCTTAAAATTATCTATACATAGTAGCTTTCTTAATCTCATGAAACAGAAATAAAGCAGCAAGAGATTACTTCAGAGTTATCCTTTCCAAATCCTCTACAGAGCCTGGAATTCCTTCTCATAGTTGATCCAATTCCAAAGTCTTAAGTTTTACTTAGAAAACAAATATGATTAAGGTGACAAATTCCACCTCTTTATCAATTATGCCATTTTCTTTAATTGTTTCTACAACGGTTTTCTTAGCATCGTGTAGATTGTTTTTTTGTATTGAGTTGCCCGTAAGCCCCATTTGATTGTGAAAACAATATATGTTCTTGTTTTAAATTGTCTTTTGCAATCTACTCTCCAATGCATCATTTCTCCCTTTCCTGGAACAAAGCCCAACTTGGATTTTCCTCATTTGGAGCCCATAGTAGCAATATAATATTCATTCAGTGCATCCTTTGCTTGGCCAATCCTGCCCCAACATTAAATTCATTTTTCAACATTTTGCAGCACGCTGGGATGTTGCAATTATATCACTCCAACTTCATATGAACTATTTTCAAAGTCAATTATTCTTGCAACCAATACGAAGTATGATACTATGTTCACTTCATATGCCTTCCCATGCTTCCCATCTAGAAGTAACTACATTATATTATGGTTAATTTCAATTGATACTCATTTGTATACTTACAGTACACTCGGAATTCTTCATCTTCATCTTATTCTAGCACTTCTTATTTATTGTTGGAATCGTCTCCTTAATGTTGCAACATATTCTAGTAGTTGAACCTCTATCATATGGTATCTCATACTCTCATCTCTAGATGTCTTTAATCTTTATCCAATTCTAAAGTTTTTTTCCTTTTCATTTCCATGGAGAATTCTCTATGAAATTCAATTGTGTCCACCAAGACAAGCCCATTCATTGAAGTTCTTTATTTCTCTAGTAGCAACTTCCCAATTGAGTATAAGTTCATTATTTACTTCACCTTTTTTACACATAAGTTGTTGGTTTATAACATGCAACTCTTCCAAGCATACATATAACTTACCATAGAGATGGTAACCATCACATGGTTCATCCATCACTTCGCATACATATTATCTTTCCTTGGAAATTATATTTTATCATCCAAGCTCCATTACTTTGATGCCTTACCTTATCTATAGGACGCTAAGGATTTGCATCCTTCTTTTGAAAAATAATGTCATTTATGTTCATTGGTAGCTTCTAGACTCCTTACTTGTCACTATTTCTTTGATGTATAAAGTAACCAATTGCAATGATAATGGCCTCCCCCAACCCTTCTCTACAATCTAATTGCACATGTTCATATTATTCGATGTGTTACATGCATTTTGGATTAGGTCATCATTGATCCTTCTTAGTCCCTTTCTTCCTTCATGATTGACCTTGAATCAAATGTGCAGAAACCTCATCCATCTCCATTCAATGAATTTAACCACCTAGTTAATCAACAGTACCCTAACATTCTCACATTATATATCCCTACTCAACAAAAGTGTTGTCATTTCTCTGAGTACTCCTCTAAGTCATCCTTGCTCAATCCTTCAACCTGCTAGTTAACTAGCACATTTGTCTACCCTGCCTTGCTCATCCAATTTGTAACTGCATACCATTGTATAAGCACCATTATGAATTATTGTAGGCTTCCTTGCTAAATATTCACATGTGGTATGCATATATGTCATCATGAACTATTTTTCCCAAATTAAAATTGCTTTGGAAATCTTCCTCATTGGACAATTACTTTGTCCACTCAATATTAGAGGCCGTGTTCTTTCCACTTTCTAAGAAAACCAGAAATTTATTTTAAGAACTTAAACCTTTTATCATGTTCTCTTTTGAATTATCTTTCTAGTAGCTATAAGCATGTTCAATTTTGATTTTTGAATGGAAAGTTATAGCTCTCTAAAGTTGACATTGTTGTTCAATTTATGCTCTCTCTCTCTCATCATCATGAATTTTTTAACACATATTCTTCAATTAGATCCCATGTTTATTAATTTACACCCCAAATGGAAATTTGACAGCCACTTTCTGGTGAATTCAAACTTTTTTCATAATCAAAATTTGGGCATTTTCACTAATTTCAAAAGTTTTTTCCAATTTCTCCATAGCACCAAAATTTGTAATCATAATTCACCCAATCCACCATGGAATTGAGCT
>ML792277.1:523024-533460 GCA_009831015.1 Picea engelmannii | reverse complement strand
ATGGTCTCTTGTAGATCATCCTTTTTGTGGATCAATGGAGAGCTTCTTGTGGGAATATATTTTGGAGTATTGATGGAGAGCTTCTTGTGAGAGCTTCTTGAGCATTTTTGGTGTGGAACACTTGAGAATATTGAATATCTATACGTGACTGAGGTAACCAAGGATATCTAAGCCGAAATTATGAGGAAAGTGAAGAAAAGAAGGCTGAAATGCAAGGAAGAATAAATTCTTTTGATGGTGCTTTCTAAGGTATGTTATTTACAGGTCATCTCACCATTTTCTCTATAATTTTTTTTATATAATGATTAAGATCCTGAAATTGCTATGAAAGTGAGAAAATATATCCAAGTATATGTGGTTAAAAATTCATCTTGTGGGTCGTTGTGTTTTAGGAGTTACACGCCGTGGAAAATAGGGTTTGTGGCTAGTCTTGAAACTAGTCAAAATCAGGTGTATCGGGTAAAAACGTCATAAATTATTCATAAAAGATCAAAATTTAGTGAGACAAATTGTGTTGGTTATATTTCAGTCTTTAGTATGCTCTGTAACAGTTTCAGATCGATTCAACAAATATTCCGTGTGGGGCACACTCTACAAGGTTGCTTTCTAGAATAATACAGAATTCAGCAAGGTATGCCATTTTTGCTATACCTCCTTTTCTGAGAGGTTATAGGTAGTTACACTTGGATGAATTGTATAAAACACAATGAATAACATTGTATGTTAGTTTCATATATTTATTCATTACAGGTACAAAGTTATGATTATTTCAAGTTAGGGTTGTTGACTAATCCAAAACTAGCCATGGTTGAGACAAGCAGTTGATGAGTTGGCACATACATGAGGTGTATAGTTGATGATGTTGGTAAATATTGATGAGTAATTGTTGATGAGTAGTTGAAACATGATTGGTATATACTTGGTACATGGTTGGATGCACTTATTTATGGTACAGGTTGATTACAGGTTGTTTGGCACAAGTTGGTGCATGGTTGATGCTCTTGTTTATGGTACAGATTGATATCTGTTGAGGATTGTTGCCTCATCTCAGTTGGTGCTGAGAATGTAAGTTGAGTCTTGCATATAGAGCTGGTTCTCTTATAGAGTTGTACTCTATTCAGTTGTTGCTGAAAAACCGTCGGATTGAAGTCCATAATAAAAACAAAAATTGTACATACATCTTGTGTTCCTTGTGTTCCTTGTGGAGATGATTTGTTGATGATATATTGCTGATATATGTTGTTGATATGTATTCACATCTAACTAATTATTAATGACAGCAATGAGTAATGAGTAAATGTCGAATGCTAACTAATGAGTTTTTTGTAAGAGGTAAGTTTTGGGGAAAAGATCCCCACACTCATTCACCCCCCCTCTAAGTGTGGCAGGTGTGTGAAACACACTCGTCAAGAATCTGATCAATGAAAGGTGTGGGGAAGTTGTTGTTTGGACAGGCCTTGTTCAGGTCATAGAAATTGATACATACATGGATGTTTCCTTTCTTCTTATCTACGGGAATGGGTTTGGATACCCATTTGGTTAAAGGAACCGGGTAGATGAAGCCAGCATTAAGCAGCTTCTCTACTTCTGCCTTAATAGCAGGGGCCTCTCGAGGGTTGAAAACTCTAAGATGTTGTCAAATAGGTTTAGCACATGGAAACATTTTAATATCATGTTCGAAAATACAAGGGTCGATCCATGGAATCTCTTCATAGGACCAAGCAAATACGTCTAGGAATTCCTTGAAGAGCTCGGTGTAGATTAGGATTTCTTCTGGTAAACAATCCACATCGATATTTATATTTTCAACCTTATGAGGGGTACAAGAGATGTCGATCTGGATAGTAGGAGATATTCTCACCATATTTCCTTCGGCATAAATGTCGTGTGTATCAAGTGTAACTACGGCGTGACCGACTATCTCACTCAAAGTAGATCGAAAGTCATCTTGTTTGATTCTTTCAAGCTCTAGGAGAAAATAAGAGCGGTGATGCATATCATCCCAAGGTTTGTTGGAACCATTCATGGATTCGATGATGGCTTCATTCGAAGGTAAAGTCCCATCTAGGAAATCATGTTAACAAGACAATGAGGTGGCCCACATGGGCCTAGATACGAGATCCTCCTCGTTCGTCGATGAGGGACCAGGATCAGGATCGGCAGAGGAGTCGAGAATAGCTTGATACACAATCTCTATTGTCAATAGTGGCATGGCCATCCCAACATGTGACTGATATTCACAAGATGAATTCGGGGAAGGTAGGGTCCACAGATCATCAAATAAGATGTGCGAAAAGGAATGGACCTTCCAATCGAGACGGGCCTACTAGACATGGCATAAACTTGATGGTTAGGTGCTGAGAATTCAAAAGTACCCATAAGGGAATAATACATTCCAACACTGATATTCTCAGTTGTCGACCGAGAATTGTTGATCACAGGGATCGACTGTCCAAGAGATGCATTAGGACTAGTGTATGCAAAGGATAATTGATCTATCATCACAATCTTCCCTTCATGAGGAAAACAAAGAGTACAGAAGACGGATGACACGATGACGATCATAGCATAAGCCCAATTGTGACCTAGTAATAGGTTATAATCAAGAGGTGCATCCACTAACTCTACTTCCACCTCTATCGTCTTCCCACCTAACTGGACCGAAAAGGCAGGGAGAATATTGTGAGGACGGAAGGAATGACCGTCGAAAGCAGTCAACATGTTCGATGACTTGGAAAGAGTTAGAGAACCGAGAGCTTTCCAACAAACTAGGGACATCACACACATAGTAGTGCCTTCATCAACAACCACACGTTTGATGGTATACTTTGAATACTCCGCATGGATTTGGAAAGCCACACAGTAAGGCAAGTGAGGCTTAACATCTTTGACGTCAAACTTGATAATATTTGAGCTAATGGGTTCTAGAGCTCCTAGAGAAAAGAGTAAGGCATTCCTCTATGAAGGACACGTCTGGAGTACATCCAAAGTTGACATCGCACAAGGGGTTTGGCTCAAGTCTTCAACAATAGAGTAGTTTTGGGCAGCTCTAGCATTTGGATTATGGGTAGAGCACTTGAGTACTCCTTTCGAAATATGAGGTTGTGGCTCTATTTTCTTAATCTTTAAAGTCATCTCCGGGGGAGGAGGATGAGATTCTAGACCAGGAATATTTTTTTAGAACTATAGTCTTGAGATCGAGTGGCTACATTGATTTTTGCATCGACCATATTGATACATAAACATTCACCATCTTGTGACTGCTGGTTTTGACCTCCACTAGCTTCATTTCTGGCATTGGAGGAGCTCGAGTCTAAGTGGTGATTATGTGGGAATGGATTCGTTAGCACGACGGGTGGTTGAGCTAAAAGCCTCGTAGCTTCTGCAAGTTTGGGGCACAAATGGGTAAGGTGATCATCTGTGCAAAGCTTACAAGGAAACTTCACCTTACGTTTTTTGTGTTTTCCCTCTCCAACATTACTACCTATCTTCTCATTATTATCCTTGGATTTATTACCTTTTCTTCCACCCTTACGGTTATTATGTCCTTTCTTCTTATTCCCTCTTGGTTGCTAGCTACCATTCAGGTTGGTCGACGATTGCATTAAATGTACATCTGTCGACTGGGTGGAGTTGGAAGACACAGATGAGGTTGGTCCTCCTATACATTGGCTTAAAGATGACTCTTTCAACTGGTTCGTCACCGAGTCTATGGACTTTACATTGGTGGAACCTACAATTCCATCGACATGAGGTATGGGATTTTTCATAGGGTCGTAAGTAGACTATGGTGCATCAGGAAGAAGATGGCATAACATCCCAGACTAAACATATATCAAATCTAACTGTTGGGCTCTAAAGATAGCTTCTTCTTCAATGGTAACCTCGGAAGTAGCAACGTCCTTTGATATAGGACCGTGCAAAGACTTAAGAAACCATTATAAAAGAAAGGTTGGGGGTAAAGGGATCTTAATCAACCTCTTTTGTCTACACCACTCCTGGATATGGTCTAAGATATGAGTGGTGGTATCCTGGTGTAAAGTAGACAACAATTCTAAACCAGCATCGTAACGAATGGGAAACTGGAAGTGGTTAAGAAAGACCATCATCAACTGACTAAAAGTATCGTATGCCCCCCTTGGTAGCTCAATATACCATTTCACGGCAACCTCGATAAGTGTGTATTGAAATAATCTCAAATGAATAGAATTGTCATTAAGGGATTTTGATGAGCACCAAAGGTGAAAGGTAGTGACGTTATCACCAGGATCCTCTCCATTCTTACCCTCAAACTTTGGAATGTCCGAAGGAAGTTTGGTGGGGACCGAGGGCCATGTAGGATCTTGACTCACGGGTTTATTCATTAACTTAGACAAATATGGAAGATTAAGCATGGCCAGAAAAGGGAGATGGGGTTGTGACATCTGGCCCCAACCTCCCAGGAAAGATTGTTCTTGTGGATTTGAAGGCCATCTAGGGTTTTGGTAAAAACCATGGATTTTTCCAGCATTATAAGGCCATCCTCCGTGCTGATTCATATAAGGTGGGTTGGGCATCATTCTAGCTAGAATTTTCTGTTGAGGATTATAGAAACTACCCCCAACTAGATTAGATCCAGGTTGGGCATTTCCCAAAGTGTGAAACTGACCTCCCTCGGGTTGAAAAATGGAGTATAAAGGTGGATTCGTCATGCCAAATGTATTGGTCAGAATCCATGCCAAGGAGGTAGGATTGTAGAGAGGAACTTGAGTTGAAACTTGTCCTCCAAGTTGATTATTCCACCCAGAAGTAGGAGGATTGGACCCAGGATTAAAAGCAGGCATGCCTCCCATATTAGGAGTCATTTGAGGGATTTGAGATCTGCCAAATGAAAAAGGAGTGTAAGGAGGTGTACTTCCCTCAAGCCCAATGCTAGCATTAGGGCCAGCAGCTAGGATGGGGTTCAAAAACTGTGAGGTGAAATTAGGCATACCATAAGAAAATGGACTAGAAGCCATAGGGATGGACTGAAAATTGTAGCCTGGTGAGTGGCCAAGAGACCCAAAGGGGTTTGAGGTGGTAGCATGTGCATTAACTATAGTTTGGGCCATAGTAATGATAGGTGCCTCTGGTAATACAACCATGGAGGTTGCAGGAGTCGAAGGGGTGCCATTAACTACAGTGGCTATGGGAGTCAAAGGGCTCCTAGAATTCTGAAGACCAGGTTCAGTACTCATCCTTGTAGAATCACAAGTCTTAGTGGTGGATGTGTGTGTACCATGTGTAATGACTCTATGCCTTTTAGAAGGAAAGGACATGAAATCCGATGGTAATTGTAGCAAGCAATGGGACCGACGGGGCGGTTGGTCTGACTCCACGATGACTTAAGACTCTAAAGATAAAATATAGCCTAAGGCCCACTAGTAAGAAAAGAGCACACCAAAATTCAAATGGCCAATATGCATGCAAATAGGCTAAAGTGGCTGAGTGGCCTCCCTCCGTAAAGAAGGTATGTCTCGTCCAAGAGGGACCTGAGGCTCCCTGCTAAAGATCGGAGGTAACAGAATCAGTTAGAGGGGCCCTCATGGGATTAACAACCAGTCGGTCAGATCCCCTCGGAGAGGTAATCCTCCATAAAGATTGTGTTTTGTTTGACCCCTATCTGACCCGGGTTACTTGCAGAATAACCTCGGCAAATAACCTATGAGATACCTAAGTCAAGCAACTAATAAACCATTGTATAATCAATGCACAAGTGAGTAGTCGTAAGTCTTGATCACCATATGGGCAGAGTAGAAAAGCCCAAAACCTTGAAAGAACCACCTCTCATGAAGGTATGGACACTAGCAAGATCCCAAAATATGAATAAATCCATAGAAATATCTCTGGCACTAAGCGAGTATCCTGGGGATATCCCTTCAACCAAATTTGCACAACCTCGTGATTAAATCTGCTGTGAGCGGAGCCTCCTGATCTTACCAATTATACAATGGATTTCTCCACTCCCTGGCTCGGACACATATGTCGATTTAATTGCCTTGAAGAAATTTAGTCACAAAATCCTATTCCAAGGCACTAAATCCTAGGCTAGTTTGTGCACCCTAGAAAATAAAATCGTTACTAATAAATTTTAAATTATAGCATTGATTTTATGGTTGTAATTACTCAAAAGGGTATATGGTGATGAAACCAATGGTGTTATGACTCTGCAAGAAAAGTAAATATGAAAGTAATGCAAAGTCTAACTTTCAACTTTTGATGGATGATATGATCCTAAAGACGATGCAATTTTCAAATTCAAATCTGTGATTCAGAAGTAAAATGCAATCTTTCACTATATGCACTAAGCTAATGACAGAAACTTAAAATACAAAAAATTCCAAGCAATGCAAAATGCCTATTTTTTTGTGTATTTTCAATATATCAAAACCAAAAATGCATGGACTGAAAATTAACTTGATATATAGACCTACTGTGTATAAAAGAGAGATAAGTCAAGCAGGATATCAAGCAACAAAGCACCCAACCCAATGTACAAGGACAATAAAAATGAAAATATGAAGAGAAAAACTTCTCCCAAA
The DNA here is from genome assembly GCA_009831015.1 of Picea engelmannii. Classification (NCBI taxonomy): domain Eukaryota; kingdom Viridiplantae; phylum Streptophyta; class Pinopsida; order Pinales; family Pinaceae; genus Picea; species Picea engelmannii. The sequence continues at coordinate 526,900 of ML792277.1, read as the reverse complement.
AATTCAACCAAAAGAGGGTTTCCTGTCATCCTCCCACAGGCACTACAGAGACCTAAGAAGGCTCAGCAAGCATCAAATCCCACCTAGAAAACACCAGACCAAGCAAAAAGGAAAGGAAAAAGGGTGTACGTGACTGTTTGGGCAAACAATGTGTATATACGCAGCTTGCAGTGAGGCAGTACGTGTGTGTACATGATTGTCAAGTAGAAAAGGCGGATATATGATTTGAAACAAGGCCAGGTAAGGGCGAAAGGTTGAAAACTCAGACCCAGAGTGAACAAGATTTGTCAAGTAATGACATGACAAGAACCACAATATAAACAAGAGAAATCTAAGGAGAAAAGTGCTTCAAACCCTAATAAAGAAGATATATCCCTATTATGGTTACCAATTCGGTTACAAGGAAAATCTCTCTATGGCTAGGGTGAACCACAATAGACAGGAGTGACTTTAGAAATCAACTCAATTCTAGCATATGCTATATAAAACAATGTGAAAAGGAGGTAATAAAGAGTCCTACCTCGTCCAAACGTTTGATGATGTCCACCGTTGAGCACTTAGACCCAAATCTATATACCTGAACCAAGTTCTCAACAAACAAGCAAAGCAAGCATATAGTGATAATATAAAATGTTAGCACATTAGATAGAATAATCCATTAATATACAAAACAAACATGCTCATTGATCATAATACATATATTTTCAAGATATCAATTGGATGGGAAAGGAGTATTTCTATTAACAAATGATCAGTAGAATTGAAAACATTACATACTTTCGTATCGGCACGGTTCAGGACCAAGAAACCAAGTTCCTTCCAACTGGGCCTCCACCACTTCAGTCCTCCACCAAAGTCAAGATCATATAAGGGAGACAAAGAGGTTCTCCATCAATAAGGGAAGAGCTTGGGGGATGAACATTTTGTTTAGACTTAAAGGACAAAGGGATGCAGACTCAATAATGAAGTAATAAATTCCCCAGAATAACTTTGCTCTCAAAGTTGAATTCTCTCTCCCTTTTTCCATAGACCGAAATTGGCTTCTTTATAGCCTTAAAAATGCAACTGAAGGGTCAAGTTGAAATGTTTCAAGTATATGGAAGGCCAAGGATAAGAGATCTCCTGCCGTGACATGGAAACCTGACATTTAATTTTGATTTTCTTGCACAAATCCCGATGTACGCGGGTTGTAGTGGAGCAACCTGCATATACACTTGTTGTATAGCTTGCAAGGTGTGTACAAGTGGAAAAATATTTATTTTTGTCTCTGGATTCATCAATTAGGGAAAGTAAGTCTGCATAGGGAAATGGAGTAAGGCCCTCTTTGCAAGATTGCATAGGGTGAGGCAAATCTTTCTCTAACATGCACATAATTTAGTGAACTCATCCTTATTATAGGTTAAGTATATAATTAAAATAGCGTCAGATACATATACATATGGATTCATCTGTGCACACATGAGGCATATCAACCTTATTTATAGGCTGAGTATATAATTTAAACTACACCATATACATTTGTATCATGTGTGCATACCTAAAGAGACTAGGCCGACCTTACATGTAAATAATATGATTTTATATTTTAAGAGTTGTTTTTAACCTTGTTTGCAAATCAAAATAACTCAAACTTATCTACAAACCGAGTATACATATTTAATACACAATGTTTGTATTTTTTTTTAACTTTTGTTTGTTAATGTGGAAGTATTCAGCCTTGCCATAGGTCAATATTTTATATAATACATAGTTCAATATGCATTCCTCTAAATCCTTAATTTCATACATACTTGTATGATTAGCCGTAACCATGGATTGAGGATTTATGTATGTGAATTAGTTTTCATTAGATTGTATTAATATTGGTTGTGTAGATCAAATTTGAATTCATGATAATGTGGAAGTATTTGGCCTTGCCATAGTTCAATATTATATATAATACATACTTCAATATATATTCCTCTAAATCCTTAATTTCATACATACTTGTATGATCAGTCGTAACCATGGATTGAGGATTTATGTATGATAATTAATTTTCATTAGATTGTATTAATATTGGTTTTGTAGATCAGATTTGAATTCATGAAATGATGATTTTGTTATATTGTAACCAATTGTTTGGATTGGGATACAATTATACCTAAATCACCTTAGGATATTATTTTGCATCTACTATAAATTTTGATTAATAATAGCAACATTGTGAGAATGGTGATAGAAATTATGCTCATAGGAATTGTTTTAAAACAAAAATAATATGACCTTTTTTTCTTCTATGGAAAAAAATTACTTTTTTATTTCATAAAAACGTTGTCTTTGGGTGCACCGCACTTAAAACCATGTTATATCTAGCTTTTTGGCTCCTCCATATGTAACTGAAATTACTTTTCTAAAGAGATCAACAACTAAACAAATCCCCTCTTGCTTCTACTAATGTTTACTTTGGATCACATTAAATATTCATATCAATGATTCAGTAAAACAAAACAAAAAAAAACCATCTATATCATTAACTCGAACAATATCAAAAAAGTGGATCTCTATATATAGAATCTCGGTCCCCCAAGTTGGACCAAATATGAATAGAACACACTGGAAGTGTCAATCCTTCCTTCGAAAGCTTATCAATTGAAGGAAGTTGTAGCCACAAAAATATTATGACCTTGTTGATCTAAAAGATTGTTTAAGGTCTTTAAGATAACATCATGAGAACAAATTCCCCTGCATTTTTAGAGAGGTGGTACACTTCTTTGTTTTAATAAAATTCAAGAATATAAAAGTGCATGAGCGAGGACCAGACTTATTCTTGAAGCCAATATTCACATGCATAGAATATTTGTGAAAGGACCATGCATCTCCTAGAAAATAAATATTTATGATTTGATACAAGATTATAAACCAAGAGAATAAGTAGTCTCACACAGTGACATTTCCATCATAGTGTAAAGTAAAGTAGAACACATCATTTAGAAGAAGGAAAATATGAGGACCACATATGGAAGATAACTTTAAATTATCATTCAATTAAGACTAAAAAATATTTTGTTACACACACATTTGAAATATCATGCTTAAAATTGGAAGTATGAGAACTCACTAATGTAATGTCCTGAATAGTTCTATGGGAACCTCAAAACAATAATAGATGTTTGTAAAAGTTTATAACAATTGAAAGTAAATGTGTTTTCCCTAAACGGACTGGGATGGGGCTCCCATTGACTGATAAATGAAAATACCTGGAAGAAGAGAGAAAAAGATAGTTAGGAATCGACCTTCAATATTCACAGATCATGAAAAGAAAGGTTGGATGACTACTAATTGAGAAATAAAGAAAGTTGAAAGCCTAACAAAATGACTACTTGACTTACTATGATGGAAGATCAGAGGAACATTATCTTCTTTTTTATGTCTCCTTTATAGGGTTTTGGGTTGGAGTTGGTTTAACGATGTTACCGACTTCTTGTTGATTTGTTTTAGGTATCTTAACCAAGGCCTTCCTTAACCAATGTTCAATATACTTCTTCATGGAAGAAATCATTATTTATTTCCTAGTCTTGGTTTCGAACAATTCATTTTTCGGATCTTTAAGATCAAATATCAATGGGTGAAGCATGTCTTCAATATATTCATTTTTATTTACATACTAGATTAGCCACTTATCCACTTCGTCTTTAGAATAATCAATTGAGTCGTTAAACTCATTGGCCTGTGAAATATTTAGGGCGTCCAATCATTCTTGTAATTGCTCTTTTGATAGGAGTATTGAATCCATGATTAAATGTGGGCTCTCTAGCTCTTTGGTTAGATAAACAAGATTTATAAATAGATCACCTCTTTTTGTATTGATGATGCCACATTCCATCCTCAAAATGA
>ML792277.1:506432-521025 GCA_009831015.1 Picea engelmannii | reverse complement strand
CAATTAAATATAGAAACTTCAATAATGAAATGATATAAAATAAATACAATATATTTTGGAACAAGGTTTGTGGAATCCTATCCAATGATCCTAGCGAACATCCATGCAAATTCTTTGTATGGGTATTTAAAAGAACATACCTCGATTTGTGTATAATTTCTAGAATCACTAATCATATTTACAAGAAATATTTCCAAGATTTTCATTCCGTCATTTTTGTCCTTTGAAAGTCATCAGTTTCAAAGCTCTTGAATGTCAAAGTGAGATCTAGCAGTCTCAACATTATTCTGAAAGATGAAGGTTTCAAAGATATTGGTGACTTTCCCTATATCTAGATTACTCTTCTCTCACTATCAAATTTATCAGTGCACCAGAGAACTAATTCTTTGAAATCAAATACTTTCGGAACACATCCAGCTAATGCAATACTGGAGGTCCAAACTTTGTTCAACTTCTTTTCCAGAGTTGGAAGATTTGAGCACCATTTGAAGGCTTCTTACTATTGAAACTAGTGGTGTTCTTATCCCAAGGTGTTGATAGTATCCCTGCAATATAGCTCTTTCCTCTTACTTGACATATTTTGGCAAAGGTTATTTTGTGTGAATAGGTGGCACTTTTGTCAATACAATATTTTTATAGTGGGGATTTAATTCCTTATTTAATTTACCATGTATTCCCTTGCTATCAAATGTTGTAGCTCTTAGTTTGAAGTTTTCAATTGCACGGTTTGATTTAATATTTAAGGTGGATATTTTATGAAAATCACAACACTTAATCATGGTATTCAATTCATACAAGTGACAGTTGTTGTGGCGATGGGGAAATAAATGTCATAGGGGAAGGTGATATCGTGTTGTGATAATGTGAAATAGTTTATGGGAGTGAAAAATGAGTAACATGAAGGTCCTTTTTGGAGGATGCGGAAATGTGAGATGTGGGGTAGGGAACGAAAGGTGGAGATGAAGAAAATACTCTTGCATCCGCAATCAACAAAATCGGTCAAGTATCGAAAGCAGCTCATTATGAGTGATGTCAAAGTGGGGAGCGCTATTGGGGTGTTGTGGGTTTGCAGGATTGCGGGATGGGAATGTCTTGGACCTCCACAACATGACTCCTGCAACTAAATAAATGGCTGAGTTTTGGGGTTGTGGAGTGGTGAAAAATGAAAAAGAAACTAAGTTTGGTACTTGTCAACTTGCGGACTTGCGAACCTGTGGACCTGTAGGATTGTGGGTTGATTGATATTCTTCCTGCAACCTGCATTTAAAAAAAAATGACTAAGTATGGGATATAAAAGAGAAACACAAAATGACTAAGTATAGACCAAAGAACACAAACATTGATCAATGAATATTGATCAATGGACCTATAGATAAACTCTTATGAATTGGATAGAATTTGTATATTGAAATTCATTATATCATTTATATTTAGATATGTATACAATATGCATGTAGATTGTAAATTACAACATAGTAATTCATTATATCAATATTGTTGAATAAACAATAATTGGCTGATGTTTTGGGTCAATTATATATATATATATATATATATAAATGATCAAAACTAAATAGAAACTATTGGCACAGGGGCAGACCCAGGGTTCAGCTCCAAGAGCGCACCAACAAGCCCTAACTACTAGCCCTTTCGACAAAACCTACGAAGAGATGCAGTCTCACCCAAAGCAATTATGGGGGGGTTGCAGGACAAAGATTTCTACAACCAAGGGGAATATCAAGTGGATCTATCACAAGAACAGCACAACATTCATATATCACTTATCAACTTAGATCTATCCTGCACATCTACTCATCAGATCTAAAGTAGTAATGCAATCACAGTCTATCAATGACAGATACAGATGATCAATCACACACAACACAAAATTTACGTGGTTCACCCTCTCTCTAGGGCTATGTCCACAGAACTGTGCTATATTATATTTGGGTAAAGCATACATTTCTTATCTATGCTCTTAGGTAGTATATCTTCTCTTCTCCTCTATTTCTCTCCCCTCCCTGCACACCCAGTTGCAGGCTTGATCTTCACACCCAGCTAAATATCTTATAATCCAGAAGGATCTTGTACTCAACACTTCGCTCTCATACAATTCTCCTCTCTCAACCACTCGATACCAGTAGCAACAATAACAACATTATCTTACCAACCCAAAGTACCAACCCAACCTAGGCCCTTTAGACCTCTATTTATACATTACAATAGCTCACCGACATCCTTAGGCTGAAACCTAGGTGTCCAAAACCCTAGATACCAAAACCCTAGGTGTCTAAAACCCCAGGTCAACTTGACCCATATTTTCAGGGCTTCGCCAACCTATCTTTCCTTCCTTTTTGTGTGGTGATACAAAGCATCCATCGATAGCTTTTTCCTCTTGTTGAGTTGTTCATGAGCCTTCTTCCTTTCTTATCTGTTGTCCTTGATATCCTCTTCCAACGACTTTCTTTTTTGAGCTTTGCTCCATCTTTTCTGCTCTTTTGCTCACTTCAACCCAGTATCAACCACTGTGTCATCCGCAAATCTCACTTTCTCCCTTTTCTTCCTTGATATTCACTTTCTCCCATAACCAAGGGCCAACAGGCCCCCAACACTCACCTGTGATGTATCCTGAGGCACTTCATATCTGATCTTCCTGTTTTACTTTGACTCTAGATTGCGCAGTGCAATCTCTGCTTTTTGCTTGATGCCTCCTTTTCCTCCCTTGTGCAGAATATCTTTTCTGTATGTGGTACCTAGTTTCAACTACACCTGTTACCTAGACCCTTTTCTTCATTCTTTCACTAAGAGCTGTGAGGTAGTTGGTCGTCATAGTACAACTTCAGCTGGCTCCCATTCACTAATCCTTCCTTCCATTCTCCATTCAACATTTTCAGTTGTGCAGCTACTCCTTCTGTAAAATAAATGATCTTGTATGGCTCTAGCCAATGTGTTCTATACTTCCCAGTATGTTTTATGAACCTGTTTTCATAGACCAGCACTAGGTCTCCTTGTTTGAATGCCTTCTTCTTGATTTGCATATCATGATAGGCCTTCTCTCTTTCCTTCGGAACCTGTTGATGGAATCCTGCAATGAATCTATCTTCTTCCAATTCAACCAACTATGCAAGCCTCTCTTGAATAGTGCCAAGGTCATCCATATCTATAAAGGCATCAATTCTTAGGATTGGTACTAAATATTCCATTGGAACAACAGCTTCAAGACCATATACCAACTTGAAGGGGGTCTGCATTGTCAACTTCTTGCAAGTGGTTCTATAGGCCCATAAAACTCTTGGTACTCTTAAATCCCAATCATATATGTTCACACAATAAATCTTGGTTAGTGTTGTTTCCAAAATCTTGTTGAATGCTTCAACTATCCCATTTGCTTGTGGATGGTATGATGTGCTCTTCTGATGGTGGGCTGCAAATTCTTCAGTCAGAGATGCAACTGTCTTATTGATGAAATGTGTACCTTGATCACTCATATGGATCTTTGGGCATCCAAACCTATTTATGGTGTCCTCAAATATGAAGCGTGCAGTTGTAGTTGCACTACAGTCCTTAACTACTCTTGCTTCGGCCCATCTGGTCAAGTACTATATTGTTGTAATTATGTACCTTGTTCCTATACGCTTTCTTGGTGGGTTTATAGATCCAACAAAGTCAATGGCCCATTTCTCAAATGCTTGTAGGTCCATTTGTGGTGCCAATGGCATATCGTCTCTTCTGTATGGTTTCCCGACTCTTTGGCATACATCACAAGCTCTGGCATAGTCTTTAGCATCTCTATGTAAGGTAGGCCACCAAACACCAGCTCTAAGAACCTTTTGCGTAGTTGATTTCCCTACATAATGTCCTCCTGCAATGCCTTCATGAGGTTCTGTGAGGATCAGCAGTTGTTCTACCTCCATAACACACCTTCTCAATATCTCATCCGATCCCATATTGTATATATGTCTGGCTATAAGTGAGAAATATGCAACGCGCACTACTAGTTGTTTCGTCTATGGAATTGTGTACTCACTAGGTGCCATTCCTGTTGATAGGAACTGGAATATCTCTACGAAGTGGTCAATGATCTTTCTAATGGCTAGTAGTTGTGCATCCGGTAGTGTATCTTCCAAATTAGTGGGCTCTTCTCCATGTTCCAACCTTGAAAAGTGGTCAGGACCCTTGTTCATTATCCCTGGCTTTACTATGATCTCAAAATCATATTCTTGAAATAGCATAATCCATTTTCATATTCTCCCCCCTAACACTGTCTTGTTGACTAGGTATTTCAACGCAGAGTGATCAGTAAACATTTTAAAGTGTCCTCTCAACAAATAGTGGTGAAATTTCTGCAGTGCATATACCATGGCTAATCCATCTCTTTCAGTAGTCTTTAGCTCAAATCCTGGTCCTTCCACATCTCTCTAGCCTTATGTTTTTGTGATTTTCACCTTCCTCGGATCATCGTCTTCATCAGCATTGATGTTGTAACGACCTTGCAGTTTCTGGAGAGGCGCAGTCCATTCATCCTCTTCCTGTTCTAAGGCAAGGCTGGATACCTCCTCGAATAATTTATGTCTCACAATCTGTAATGCTTGATATACTGATGGATATTGACTTTCAAATAAGAAGGTGGTTACAAAATTCTGATTCATACCTTGCCAATCTATAGTGATGAGGTGCAACTCTACTTGAAGGTACCAATTTATAGGTGTCGTGACCAGTGTGTTGATGAATTTGTGTACCCATTGTTCTTGTAGAATGTCACTCCAAGCCTCTTTGCAGCTTCACACATGGTCCTTTGGGCAGCTTCGACCTGTGTATCTTACTTTGTAGCTTTCGAGTTATGCTGAGAACCTCGCTATCATCAAAGTACAGCATTGTGTCTAGTCTATGATATTACTTTTGTGTGTCCCCCACCATCTTTCTAGTGTGGCTTTCAAGGTCTCATCCATTACCAAAATCCTATGTTGTGTTGGTACACTTTCTTCAAAGTTTGATAAGAAGGCTTCTAACAGATTGAGACCATCAAATGTGGGTAAGTTACTTACTATTGTGTCGATCCAACAAACTTCTCTAGTTAATCTAGCACATCTCCTTGTAGATAACTCATACATCTGGTTCTGCCAGTTCTCTAGTGCTTCTTCTGAGTCTGAAGAGCACACGTTGTCACTTCTCCAACTCATACTCCCATCGGTTGTAGGATTAATGTAATCCTGTTGTCTATCTGTTAGTTTATATATGTTTTCCAATTCATATGTGCAGTCTTCTTCTTTGATGGGTTCTATGTATCGTTGACCTTCATTTGGATCTAAAGGTGCTATGACCCTAAGGCCATCTCTTTCAAAATTCATACGTATTTTATTTAAGTCAACAACAGTAGAGTTATTGAAATCCCAATCAATTCCTAACAGTGCGGGGTATGGACAACTATCATTAACTATTTCAATTACCTCAAAATCTGCAAATGTTCTTACTCCATCAATGTCCACAGGGACATGCTCCAATCGTCCAAATGGGCTGACAGCTTGTTGGTTAGCCATCCTAAGCCTGATAGGGGAATATATCAACTTCATTTTTCCCATCAGTGCCCAGGTTTTCTTCGTCGTGACATTGACCTCCGATACTAAGTCAAGGACCACATAGTCTATCTCATACTCTCCTATTTGGGCATTCAAATGTAATTCCTTATTTGTCCTTCTCTTCTTACCAATTTGTTGTACTTCCCTATTCAGTAAGGGATCTATATTTCCTTTCTCATATTGTCTGATTAAATTTTGTAATTCTTGTACATCTCTTTCATCTTGAATCAACTTAATACAAGTATGTAAAAAGTCCATGATCTTGCTTACATCTTCTCCTTCTCTTGGAAAAACATACTAATCCAATGCGTGAGGAATTCCATACTCTCTTACTTCTGGTTTTGTCTTTGATGAAGAGCCTTCATCTCCTCTGAACTCTATTCTTGCTTCCTCAAATATTTTTCTTTCTTTCTTTGCATCAAAAGTTTGGGTATTCTCTTCATCTTTCTTGATTCTTGAATCTTTTGTAGTCTTCCCATGGGTCAGTATGTCTTCTTCTGTAACAGTGCCTCCTCTGGTTATAACAATGACTCTAGGGTCTTCTCCATGAGTTTCATCATAGATCAATTGCACTTGCGGGTTCTGTTGAGGTCCTCGTCTTTCCTGAAGCTTAGCTAGTAGCACAAGACAATCTTCTATAACATGGTCAAACGAGCTGCAGTAGCTACAAGTGGTACAAGGGTTCTGACAATCGCTTGCAAGGTGTCCTGGTTGTGTGCAGTTATAATAGATGATCTTTCCTTGGCCTTGACTCATTCCTCCTCCTCGTCCTCTTCCTCTGAATCCACCATGAGGGTTTAAGTTTCCTCTTCCTAGAGTTATACTATGTAGTGTTTCCTTCTTGTTGTACTTCGCCTTGCATATTATATATGTCTCTCGACCTATCATGCATGGATCATAAGCCATACAATCCCTATCATCATGTCCTATGTATTTACAGAATGTATAGTACAAATTTGTAGGTGTCTGAACATATTTTTTCATAAAATAGCACTCACCAGTACGATGTATGTTTCTGCATACCTCGCACCAAGGTAAGGTGACTTGCTTCAGGGGGATCGGGGCTCCAGAAGCCAAGTATTCATTGAATAGAGGGTAGTGTTATTTTTCATGGCCTTATGATCTACATCTAACACACCAGATGTCTTCTCTTTTATATTTTCCCTTGTCTTTCTTCATATCTTCGACCTATAGAGACAAACTAGTTAGTTGACTCAGGATCTGACTAATACCTGAGCTGGATTCTCCCATAGGGGATGATTCTAGCTTCATGGAAATCTCCAACACCTAATCCTATGAAGCAATCTTATGTTGCATCAGAGTAACTCTAATGTGTGGTAGAAGGGCAGCAATGAACCATTCCTTGTTCTATTCGTCTGGGATCTGAAAAGTCAATCGGCCTGTTAAGGTCTTGAATCTCTGATCAAACTCCCAGACAGGTTCAACCACCTTCTGCTTGATGTATTTCAGCTCTTTGATACATTGGGATTCTGACTTAGGTTTTTTGAATTATGTAATTAGTGCGTTCTTGATATGATTCAATGGCTTAGGCTGTGCAAGTCCTTGGACAAGTTTTATGTACCAATTTAGTGCGCGATCTTTGAGAGTTGTACTGAACTGAGTTCTTTTGATGAATTCATCTGTGACATTCTTAATGTTCCATATGGATTCACATAGGAACCAATGTTGATGAGGATCTTCAGATCCATATCTCCTAAAGATAGGGAGCCTCATCTCATCTACCATAGATCTTCCTGGGGTTCCTGACTAAATATGTGGTGGACTACTATTGACAGTGCTCGGGACGCTCTAGTGACTGGGATTACTCTGGTTGCTTAATATTGAATCAAGAAGAATAATAGTACTTACTTTGATGTTCTACGCAGTTTCTGAGGTTTCAGGTTCTCCTCAGCAAAGCTCTTTAGCTTTTCCTTCCTCTGTCCTAGCGGGCTCTGAATGTTCTTCATCTGTCAGTTCTGCCTCTTCTCCACTGTAGAAACCTTCCTCCCCATAGTTCTGCTTAAATAGGTTCACAAGATGAACTTCTCTGAATACTATCCCACTGCACATATGTCCAGCTTCTGTGTCATTGTCGTTGTCCAAATTTTTGAACATTAGCCTTTCTTGATCTGACCAATCTATTGTATCTTCAAGACGTTCTTCTCATTCAATAGAATATTGATTCTTAGCTTCAAAAAATGCAAAAAATTGCCTCGAGGTCCCTTGAAAAATTATCTCTCGGCTTGCCTATACGATTCTACTCTATCAACAGCAAACTCTGTGATGTACCCTCCAATGGTGTTATCAAACCAGTGATCTACTACTCATGATATGGTGTTATCAACTCTTTTGGCTTTCTTGATTAGCTCCAATGTCAAAACCACATGAAGTCTAGATCGGATCTCGAACTGGGTATCTGCTAATCTAGCACTCATATAGATCTTGGTGGATTCCTCCAAAAAAAATCTCATGTATATCAGTAAAGATATATTTCTCCAACCAGTCCTCTGAACTAAGATTAGGGTTCTTGATTTGGGCTTTAGTGAAGTCCTTCCCTTGATCTTCTATCCACTTATGAATCTCTATCTTTGATGGAAACCACCTTGGCATTCCCTCAAGAAGATTCCAATCCCGGCAACGGAACCATTTGTTGGCACAGGGGCAGACCTAGGGTTCAGCTCCAAGAGCGCACCAACAAGCCCTAACTACAGGCCATTTTAGCAACACCTGTGAAGCAGCTGCAGTCTCACCCGAAGCAGTTGTGGGGGGGTTGCAGGACAGAGATGTCTACAACCAAGGGGAATATCAAGTGGATCTATCACAAGAACAGCACAGCATTCATATATCACTTATCAACTTAGATATATCCTGCATATCTACTCATCATATCTAAAGTAGTAATGCAATCATCGTCTATCAATGACAGAGACAGATGATCAATCACACACAACAAAAAATATATGTGGTTCACCCTCTCTCTAGTGCTACATCCATAGAATTGTGCTATATTATATTTGGGTAAAGAATATAGTTCTTACCTGCGCTCTTAGCTAGAAGATCTTCTCTTCTCCTCTATTTCTCTCCCCTCCCTACGCACCCAACTGCAAGGTTGATCTTCACACCCAGCTGAAGATCTTACAATCCAGAAGGATCTTGTACTCATCACTTACCTCTCATACAATACTCCTCTCTCAACCACTCAATACCAGCAGCAACAATAACAACATTATCTTACCAACCCAAAGTACCAACCCAACCTAGGCCCTTTAGACCTCTATTTATACATTACAATATCTCACTGATAGCCTTAGGCCAAAACCTAGGTGTCCAAAACCCTAGATACCAAAACCCTAGGTGTCTAAAAACCTAGGTCAACTTGACCCATCTTTTTAGGGCTTCGCCAACCTGTCTTTCATTCCATTTCGCGCGGTGATCCAAAGCATCCATCAATATCTTTTTCCTCTTGCTAAGTTGTCCATGACCCTTCTTCCTTGCTTATCTGTCATCCCCAATCTCATCGTCCAATGACTTTCTTTTTCGGGCTTTGCTCCATCTTTTATGCTCTTTTTCTCACTTCAACCCAGTATCAGTCACTATGCCGTCCATGAAGATCGATTTCTCCCTTTTCTTCCTTGATCTTATCTTGCTCCCATAACCAAGGGCCAACAAAAACTTTGATTATGTAATATCTCAAGATTACTCAATCTTGAGATACAAGTATATTAACCATAGCCTCAAATTTATATTGCACTATAATGGCACATATAACATATTATGTACTCAGACAATCTAACATATTATGTACTTAATCAATATAGTGTCACATATAACATATTATGTACTCAATCAATATAGTGGCACATATAACATATTTTGTACTCGGTCAATATATTAGCCAGCTCTTGAGAGCAAGGCATAAACTATTGATTGACCATCAATGAGAGAATAAATAGAGATTGTAAACATTTTGTATGGTGTTGTGTTTTGTTAACATGCAAAAATTACCATTGATTAAGAACATGCAAGAGTTATTAAAGAGTTAATTCTAATCAACAACTAAGGCCGAGTATAGTTTAATTGAAGGTATGGATAACTCTTCGTAGACTCAACTCAAAATTGATTGCAATCTTGTTAATTAGTTAGATCAAATGGCTACTCTTAAGGTAATTTGACATTTGACCATTGTTTATTTAAAAAGTTATAATCTTTAAATCAATGTGATACATTGTTGTATTAATTAATACAACTATTTTTAATTCAATCAATAACAATATGTGTGACGATTGGTATTGTTATGATTGATAGGGTGTTGAGGCACCATGACAATTCATCTTCAAATTGATTCTAAGTATCAAAGTGAATTAGTGTAATCCTAAAAGTTTAGTGAACTAGGATAGAACATCCTCCTAAGTTCCTTTAGGTATTACAATGAAATATGTGTAATTGATTGGTTTGATAATAAATATAACATTTAATTGTGCAAAAATTCTAGATTAGAATTGGTAGTCTACTTATATCTATTAGCCTCATAATCCTAAAGTTCTATAGTCTAAGTATTTTCTAGATTAAATGTTTTTAAGAAATTAGTTTATTCTAGTTTGTTAGGATAAGGACACCTAGATTCTATGTAAAGGACACCTATCATATTCATGTGATTATGTGATTGGTTTCTCTCCTATTTTTTAGTTTAGAGTTGAGCTATATAAACTAGCTCCTTCTTCAAGTGAGGTTAAGGAGTAGATTATGATTTATGACTTCGGATTGTAATCACTTTTTCCTTATTAATAAAATTACGTGTCTGGGGACACTTTGTCAACATGGTATCAGATCCATGTTGAAAATTGTGATGGAAGAGAATTGTTGATGGATCGAGGAAGCAAGGAAGACTTCTTGACATCAGCACGGATCTCTTCAAACTCAAGGGAAACGGTACTGAGGTAATTTGTTGTTGTTTAAGGTAAGGAAAATTTTAGTTTTTAATTGAGATTTTTTCTAAATCAATTTGTTGATTTTATTTCAGATCTAATCCTCTACTGTTTATAGTTCTAAATATGCAAATTTATCAGCAGTTAGGCTTGTAAATCTTAAGATCATAGCAGATCTATTATAAATATGCATTGTTTTATGATCTTAAGATGCAATATTGTTTTTTCAATTAATTAAGAGGGCTCATTTTTGTAAAAATTGCTTTAGATCTGTTCATAAATCTAGCAATTTAATTTCAGATCTGTAGATCCTATATTTTTTTATTTTTCGTATCTAGTCTGTATCAAGGTTTGTATCAAGGACCATATCAAGGACCGGATCGTGGATCGCTTCTGAATTTAGCATAAGGTCATCAGATTGAATATCTGGCATCAGATCGATGAAAAGGAAGATTTGAATTTGTGTGGATCGGATCTGGTACCTCTGGAGAAGAAATTCCTCTGGATATCTCATGCACAAAGATATAATTCATTCAACTTTTTCCATGATTTCTCTCTACTGCATCGCCATCGCCATTTGCAGTTGTTGTTATTTTTTGTATATTGTTTGCAAAAGAAGGGTCGATCTGAACGTGGTGGGCCCAGAACCAAAATGCGAACACAGATCTAAGACAATAACCATCTTCATATCTGAGGATATTTTCTCTGTGCCCATAACCAAAACACGAATTTCATGAATTTCATATCTGAGGCGAATGAATATCTCACAAATTTCATGAATTTCTCTGGCATATTTGTGATATGAAAATAGAATATATGAGGCGAATGCAGATCTGAGACAATAACCATCTCAACAATAATATCACAAGTATGTGGATCTCCACTCAGACCTCTTCTGCACGAATCTACGGGTGCAATTTCACCCACTCAGATCTATTTTGCGTGTCAAAATATTGTTGTGTGGCTTCGTTTTTGAAGCCGCTTCTGCGTGATTTTGGTGGACAGTTTTTTAACTAATTTTAAATTATCAAAAATCATTGCAAAAATATTTGTCCATATTGAGGACCAGATTGAGGACCAAATTGAGGACTAGACTGAGGACCGGATGAAGGACCAGAAATTGTTTTAACATAAAGATGTGGAGATATAAGAATTTTAAACTTTGATATTCAGAGTAAACTATTTTGTTTTTTTATTTTTAGACATTTGAGTTGTAATATTTTAAGTCATTGATGACTTTAGTTCAAGGGGGGGCACATTTTATTACTTGTAAAAGGCTATCTATCTTGTAAAAAGGGTCAAACTTTGAAATATTTTATTCTAGTCTTGAATGCTCAGAAGTTGAGAAGAGTCCAGTAAAATACTCTGTCAAACTCCATTTCCAACGAGATGTTTAAAGGGTCAAGGCCAAGCCCTTAAAAGTACTCTTTTTTCATGGATTGTGTACTCTTTATTTTTGGATCCTTGTGTCTCTCTTTTGGATTTTTTTGGATTATTCACTTGCAAATATTGCAACAAACATCATCTATAAATTAATCAATCTATTCACAAAATCAAATAAGTTAGATGGATCCAAGATTTACAAATATTGGAGTCGGCACATGTGGAACACTTTGATCTATAATGAATTATGGCGTGATATCTATGATGGTGATACTGCTCCAACTAAGCCAACTGGTGCTAATTCTTTAGAAAAATGGAATTTTAAAGATGAAAAAGCACTAGCTTTGCTACGTTCTTTTGTAACTAAACACATGTTTGTTCATATTGAGAATTCCAAAGATGAATGGTCTGCTTGGAATATGTTAAAGAATCTTTTTGATACTCTTGTTGCATCTCATAGAGTTGATCTACAAATGAAATTGCTTAAACAAAGATTAGCATACAATGGTGATGTATTAGAATACATTTCAAGGATTAAGAACATTCATCAGGAAATCATCAAAGGCGTTTTTCATAAACTTGAAGATAGTTTTATAGTCTCCATTGTAATAAATGGTGTGCCTCCATATTATAAGCATTTTCTTGAGACTTTGCAAATAACTAATAAGTTATCAACTGTGACTTTTGACTCACTTAGTGAATTACCGGCTCAAGATAGTAACTCTTTTGGAAAACAAAAACAAATAGGAGAATATCTAATTTTCACTCAAGCTAAAAGTTCTAAAGGAAGAGGAAAATCAAATTTTGGAAATTTTTAGAATCAGTCTTCTAATCGAGGTCGTGGCAAAGGTCATGGTCAAGGTAGAGGTCGTAGCAATTTTCATAAACAAAATTTTCAAAGTAATCCTCCCAATAATAATGCACAGTCGGGAAGAGGCAGAAATTTCAGTCAAGTAAGATGTAAAAGATGTTTAAAGATGAGTCATTATGCGTAAAATTGTCTTACAAGAAATGATCAATTGTCAAAGTTTAAGAAGACATCAAATTCAAATTCTCAACAATCAACTCAATATGTAGAGGATCAAGATTACCAGGATGATCAATATGAATATGTTTTTTCAGTAGTTCAACATGTAGATTCATTTGAAAATGATTGGATATTGGACATAGGGGATACTCAGCATATGACTTATTACATAGACTATTTTTGGAATTATAAAGATGTTCAACTAAATCCCATTTATTTAGCTGATGATACAACTCATATACCTCAAGGAAAAGGTTCAGTTAAAATTTTTCTCCCTAGAATTGGTGAAAAATGGATTTCAAATGTTTGGTATGTGTTGGCTATCGGAAGTCACCCCTGGATTGCTAGCAGGAGCAGAGCCCGACGCCCGTCAAAGTAATGTCATGATTTGTTTTAAAGGGTGATCAAATGGAGGAAAACTCAAAACAGCATTGTATCAACTCAAAGACCAGACCAGGCATGCAAGAACGAGTGAGGTCTTGATAAACTCCAAACAGTGAGTCATAGTAAAAGGGTGAGCAGGTGGAAGACTTATGCAAGAAGAGCACAGCGGTCTACAATAAACATCAGGTTCATCACAGACTGGAGAAGAAGTGCATTCAAACGCAAAATCCTTTTACATTCAAACACATAAGACCAGAGAGTACAAAAATGCCACGAAAAATCCTTTATCCTAGCATAACTGCAACAATCCACGTGAATCCTTCACTGTGAACACTTTGGCATGAGATGAAACAAAGATGGAAGAAAGGAGAACTGTTTGTTATAAACCAAGAAGTCTCAAACACAAAGGCATCACCATGAAACCAGAATGTCACTGAAACTTTACAGTCGGGAGCTTAGCTCTACCATCGATCGATACAAAAATGGAAAAAATGCCTACATATACTCAAAACAACAACAACAGCGGAACCAAGAAACTGCATTGAAGGCTTTGCGTCTGCATGGCTTCTGACATTCTGCAGCCGAAATCTTTGAATAATCGTGCAACTTGTGGCAGACGCGATAGATCTTCTGACAGTTACATCGGCGAATCTACGTGCTTTTAATTCATTGCAGGACGTCCCCATTATGGCGGAGACGATGTCTAACCACCCTCAACTGCCTCAATAACTGCTTCTTGGGATTGAGAACGGCCAGGCCAACTCAGCATCTCAGGATAGGGAAGACTTCTCGCGCTGCCACCTGGAACAACCGAATAGCGTGAGGAACGGACATGAGGGCCAGCGTGGAGGACACAGTGTATGGTAGGAGTGATGGCATCGGGAAGCATGTGGAAGGAGCGGTGAGAAGTGAGAGTGATGACAGAGAGGGGAGACAGAGGATGACCCATGGCGGAAGACACCCAGGTAGATGGGGAGAAGACGGGAGAACGAACTCACCTTCAGGTGAGAAACTGATGTGGAAAGGAACGGGACGCATGGCAGGAAATGAACGGATGGTGGGAAGAAAGAAGAGCCACGCAGACCAAAGAAGAGAGGTGAGTGGATGACACACGGCAGCAGGGGAAAGGCGGAAGGAAGAATGAAATGACAGAAGGAGGGCCCACACTGGTTAAGCACAGGGCAGTTGAAAAGAGCGGGGTTGCACGAGCGCCATTGATCTGGGTGCCTCGATCTTGGCCATCGAAAACTGCACCTACGATTTTGGACCCCCCCCCCTCCACTTAAAGGTAGAAGGGC
>ML792277.1:434006-451002 GCA_009831015.1 Picea engelmannii | reverse complement strand
GGCCAGTTGCATACATGCTTGCATTACCTGCATCTATGACTGTACATAACGTGTTTCATGTTTCACTGCTTAAGAAATATGTACCTGATGCTAATCATGTTATCGATTGGACTGTGATTCAGGTGGAACCAGAAGGTGTCCTGTAGGTGCATCCTGTGCGCATATTGGACAAGAAAAACAAGCAGCTCCGGAATCGAGCTATAGGGCTTGTAAAGGTCCAATGGACCTGGTACGGTCCTGAAGATGCAACATGGGAGCATGAAGAAGTTATGCGGGTAGAGTACCCGCATCTTTTTGAAAATTTTGAAGGACACGTAGAGGCAGTGTAAGTTGCACTGAGGATAGTGCAAAAATAAGGGGAGGGGTATTGTAGTGTCCCCAAGGGCGAGCCCCGTTACAGATCATGTTACATGCAAAGAATTGTAAATATGTTCTATAGGCTGGTGAGCCAAGTTTTGTATAAGCTGTAGGCTTATGAGTTTTGTTAGGCCAGGGAGCCTAAGTGTTGAAGGCCAGGAGCCTGTTGATGTACTTGTATGTATGCAGGTCAATTAATAAAATATAAATACCGCCAGTACAGACCGACCACAATGAAAGAGTGATGGGGGACTGAGCGTCCACAGAATGGACAAGGGATCAGGGGCTGGAAGGTGGGAAAAGGGCTGAGTGAGGAGCCTAGGGTCTAAGCCTAGGGGGCTTAGGCCTGGAATAATATTTTATTATTGTTCCTAAAAATCCATGTGCACATTCTTTTTATCCTAAGTCCTTTTTGGAAGGACCAGTAAGTTCCCAAGTGGTGGGAGGAAGGTGTACGGATGGAATGCATGCAGTTCCCAGGGTGACAAGTGTCAACCCTAGTGCATGCAAATAAAACAGAGAAAGTAAGCCGAGAGGGGGGCTCTCTCGTCCATTCTGACCCGAACCTCTGTGTGTGGAACCCGCACGACCTCTGTCGGATATCCTGATTCATCTCTGAAACTGTTAGCTGTGTTTGCTTGAGGAAAACCGTGTAATACCCTGTCTAGAGCTACGATTCTGTGTCTGTTCTAGGCAACCCAGAAACGCATTCCTGAACTAGAATTCTCTGTGCTGGACTCGAGTGGAAGCATCATGTGATTGTATGGGAAAACTGAGCTAGCCTGTGCATGAAGCCTGCTCCGAAATCATCACCGTGAGATCATCCTGTGATTGCCGAGCCGTTGTTGGAAGCATTCGTCTGTGTTTCCTGTGGATTGTTGGGACTGCGCAGTACTGGACTGCATGAGGCTTGTTGACCTGTGAGCGACTCCTCCAAGTGAGGGAGTGTGCAGAGGGAGAAGAGAACTCCTGGAAGGAACCCTATAGCTGCCATAGAGATCGGAGAATTCCGGTCCAGTCTGTTCCTGTAACCCAAGGTAAGGGAGACTGGCAGCCGAAGGACTTTCTAGGTGACAGAGAAGGTGCACTCTTCTGGGGTGGAACAGGCATGTGGGGAATGAGGGTCTGTGGGCAGTGAGCGTGGGAGATTCCTGGTAGAGCTTCTCCCTGGTAAATGTGTATGTGTTATCTTCCCTGTAACCTCAGCCTAGCCTAGGATTCCTTGTCCTGGGGTGGAGCTCGGTCCCAGTTCGGGGGTGACCTATTGTTGAGATGATGAATAGTGTGGTCTAAGGCTGGGAGGTTCGTGGAAGGCCTGTACTTGGTTGGTGATTTCTCCAGCTGATAAAAGATAAGTATTCTGAATTATGTTTTAACAAGTTTGGCATGACTGTGTTGTTTTGTATCATGTTTTCCGCAGTGTAAATGAATTAATGATGAATGCTATGGAACATTTAATTATAGCAGTACCGATATGTTTCACTCTATATTTTAAATGTGTTTAATTCTGTTAAATGCATTTGCTTATAATCCCAGGTCGAGGAATGGTAGACTGAGAGGTTGGGAAACCTGGGTAGTGAAGGGTACACTACAAATATGAAGAGATCACTTGATGAGACAGTACAAGAGTTTTCGTCTAGATTCATGAAGGTGTATAACACTATTCTTGATAAAGTAACCCCCCCCCCAAGGTTGCTCAGCTCAAATATGTTGATTCTTTTGAAAGTGACTTTTCTTTATTGTTAAGAGAACGAATATCTACCACATTGGACGATATGATGATTGATGTTATAGAAGTAGAAGTGAACCTAATGGCTTCAAGGAAGATGAAAACTAATTTTGAAAGAGACACAAACAGAGCTCAAGACAAAACATAGCCTTCAACATCTCAAACATCAGAGGAAAGATTTGAAGCGATGATGAGAAACATGGAGTGGATGATGGAAATGATGGCTCTAGGAAATAGGCCTAACCCCAAAGAACAGGTTGATGATCCACCTAGAAATATGAGGAGACCATCTATTCCATAGATTAGGAAAATAAATCAAGGAAATCAGGCCAATCAAGCAAATCCAACAAACCTAGGAAACCAGGCAAATCAGGGAAACTAGGGAAATCAAGGGGAACAGCAAATCAGGCCTCCCATCAAAAATAATTATGTAAATGAGGGTTATGATGGATATTTCGAAGATAACATGAAATTTTTTTATGATGAATAGATAGAGATATTTTTGACTAAATATGAACATGACCAGTTCATGGACGCAAGTGAGATATTTCTGCAAGATGAAGAGGAAAGGGTATCAGTAGAAAAAGAAGACTATGAGACTGGATTACAAAACGCCATCATGCAATTCCAAAGGAATTATAACATCTGAAATCAAAAGATACCCCCAAACCCTCCAAAGGGTAATCCTCCAAAGGGGAATCCCTCCAAAGAAGCTCAGAACAACGTACCTTCTTCTAGTC
This sequence comes from Picea engelmannii, assembly GCA_009831015.1. Lineage (NCBI taxonomy): Eukaryota > Viridiplantae > Streptophyta > Pinopsida > Pinales > Pinaceae > Picea > Picea engelmannii. The sequence goes on along the minus strand of ML792277.1, from coordinate 448,176 downwards.
AGACCAAAAACGATTTTGTTGCAAAAGATTCAACCACAAAGGACTCCACTGTGAAAGATTTTGTTGTGAAGGATACTTTGGAAAAGGGGAAGAAAAAGGAAGTGTTAGCACTCTGTAATTTTCCTAAGGCTGCTGAGGCAATCATAGAAGTAACCTCAAACCGCTTCGAGTCTTGGATCTAGCCCTCCAAGACTCAGAGAGGGATCTCTCTTTTAGATTTAGCTTTGTTTTTAAGGGATGGGTTTTAGGCTAGCTATAAAAGTATAAGGTTTTGGTTTTGGTTTTTAAATGGTCAGTTTGGGACAGCAAGGAGAGCCATTGGGAAAATGGGGTCTGCATTTTAAACAAGATGATTTAATCTTCAGATTTGGACAAAATCCTTTCACAAGGCAAGGTAGCAGCAATATTGGATCGAATCAAGTTATAATGGCGTAGGTTTAAGGAAGAAAAAGATGAGGGAAAGATAGGCAAAGGAACAGTTAAGAATTCCTAAACTATCCTTTTAGAAGATCAACATAAAGATTATCAGAAGATAAGAGGCAGAGTATCTGGTGATAAATTTTGCCCCTGTTACTCTCCTTCTGGTAATAAGATCTGAAAACAAATTGATAAAGAAGACAGGAAAACATTTAACAGGGAAAAACTCCACGAATATCATTGCACAAGAATCCTGTAAAAGAAATATGTCTAATTACTGATCCAGCATTAAAATTACAAAGAAATATTCTCTGGCTAAAACACAGCCATCATCCAGCAAAGAAAATGAAAATTACAACTCTAGACCTCTCACACAGGTCGAGCCTCTCCTCTTCATCCCAGTTGAACCCCCTCTCTGCCTTTTACAGCTCTATATATAATAAAAATCCACCCCAGCCCTCAAAGATTCGAGCCTCAACTCTGTATTCTAAGAATAGTAAACAGTTACAATAGTTGACACCTGTAGATTTGTCTCCAACAGTAAACTAATTGAAAACTGAATTGGTGATTGTTTACTTTGACATCTGGCATAATGGATGAGGTTTAATGATTTGCTGGCCAAAAGAAGTTAACAACATCATAATAGACCAGTCGAATGCCTGAGGTCGTATTAGGTAGGCTGCCATTTGGAGGATTATGTTTAACCTCTGCATAGACAAAAGGGACATCTCTGCCACCTTGTTGTAACTGTTGCTCCTTCCTGAAGGGTCATTTCGCCACTTGTCTTTCATGAAATGAAACTGTCTCTGGTCGAAATGTTTTCATGAGGATGGATTATCACAGCCTCCGTTGTTTCATAAACCTGCAAAGATCCTCAAGTGTTTCTGTATCCATGCATTTACAACATGTAGAGATGACATATTCCTTGCACTCTATAAACCATTTTGATAGAATATCCTTTTCCATTAAAGGTGTGGCTTCTGCAATTATAAATCCAGAACTCAAAACTACAATAAACAGTTGCTCAAAGAAATTTGAAGGTGCAATTTCTTCTGAATGGATTAGAGTGCTTTCACCGGCCAAATCTTCATCAGATAATGGTGCTTGTTTAGCAGCAGGAATTGGTTTGGCTAATTCCCATAGTAATTGCCATAAATTCCCTTTAGAGTGCGTCCTGGAACTAAGATGACCACGTCTAACAGAACCTTCATCATTAGCATTGGTCTCATCAGAAAAATGATCCGTTTCAACTTCACTCCAATCAGGTGGGGAGTACCATCTGACAAAATCTTCTAAAATACAACCTAGATTGGCAGCCTTGAATGCCTGCATATCAGATAAAAGTTGAGGACACCCAGCACCAACACTTTCCCTTCCAAAATATTAACTACTCTGTTTCTCTAATTAAATCTTCATTCAATACAGGACCCTCCTGAATTATAGGAGAGAGCACAGGTTCACCAGTTTCCAACATTGTTAAATTTTCAGCTGGATGAAGTACTCCCAGTCTAGGAACAAGCTCCCCTATCTTAGTTTTTTGCATATAATGCAGGAGCAATTGTATTCAAATTCTGTGCCCATGTTCCATTGACAGGGTAAGTCACCTGGTCTTTATTGTTAGGATCGTTTTCCACATTTCCTGAATCGAGCATTCTCAGAGCTGCAAGGCATCGCTTTTTCCTGGTAATATAGTAGTTCATAACTTGAAATCGTATTGTAAGTCTGGATTGTCATCACTTGGCAACCATGGTATTGGCTCTCCTTCATTCCAAAGTCGCATTAGCTCACCAACAACCTGTGACCAAAACTCTGCTATCCTCTGTGCAGTCTTGATGCCTGCCATGATTTCAACAAGTTGATAAACAAAGATCCCTGGGTTTTTTGACTGCCCAAATCAGCAATATATTTTCTTGGCAATCCAAACTGGCCCTGTTCGATACAATGAATAAGGTCTCGCAAGATAGCCACAAATGGAGAAATTCCAATGCCGCCAGCAACCAGGATCAGATTACTATAACTGGTGTCTTTGATATAACCAATTCGAATGTTCTGCATGGAAAACACTTTGCTGAAAGCAAATCAACATCACTTCGAGATTGACAGAATCTAAGAAACCGGTCAACTATGAAGAAAAATATCCCTACTGCTGTTGTGGCGAATAGATAGTCTCCCACATGTAACGCTAAGAAAAGTATTTAAACGACACCTTGAAACCGGTTTCAAACACCTGGCAGAGGGTTTTGAGCTGCGTTTATATATTTTTGACTTTTTTGGGGGACTAATCCCACATGCAAGTGGTAGACTCAGCATTTGGCATTTATATAAGACATCATTTACATGCTGTATCGATAAAATGAGCCCGATGGTTGGGCTTTGGGGTTTGGTGTTGGCGTTGCACGCGCTTGTGTGTTTGTTGTTGGTTTGGTGCTAACTCTTGGTGTTGAGTGCGCTTGGAGAAAGGCGCTCGGCCAGTATGACTTTTGCATAAACTATTATTTAATGTTTTTGGGTTCAAAAAATTTATAATTTGAAAAAAAACCAAAACCAATTTCTCTGTATCAAGGCCGAGGGGCCAAATTTTGCTTTAAAGACCAAGAAATTTATAAATAAAACCAAAACTTGGCTCATAAACCAACCTTGCCTTTACCCCCAAAGTCAAATTTTTCCATTTCGAAACACTTCACAATTTTTTACACCGGAACTCGCTTGGAAGCTTGAGCGCAAGCATCCTTCTTATGCTTGGTCAGTGTCGGGCGTTTTCTGCCGCCTTCGCCATGCGTCATGAGCGAATACATATGCCTAAAATAGACAAATATTATTCAGAACGTTGATTCCCTATTATATAGGGTTCTAACATAGGCTCCACTTGGGGAAAATAGCTCTGAAAGAGGTGTTTAGAATCAATGAACTCTGAATTTCGTTGACCAGCTGCTCATTGGGTTGCCCCCAAACTGTAAACTGAAAATAAAACCATGAAGAAATGAAAAAGAAAATATGCTCATTCTGTTGAGCTTATTGGCACACTCCTACCTACCCTAATCTAACAGTTACTGCTTCAATCAGGTAATGAAAAAGTGCCAATGAAGCCAACCCAGCAGTTGATCCCATGATTGGGCTTTCTCATCATGTTTAACGAAAATCAAGGCTAAAATATTAACTAGCAGCTGATGATAGCTCGGGTTCTTGCAGAAAAAACATGTTGGAACAATTATACTGAAAAAGAGCTCCATATAATTTGCAACTGGGTCAAAAAATAAATGATCTATTTGTTGATTCCCCGGGTATTCATCAATCAGAAAATCGAAAGATGATACAATATCTTTTGGTTTTGGAGACGTGAGTTTCTCATAAAATTGCTTTGGATGTTGGAAACTGTAACACTGAATCTGAGTATTCAAAAGCTCAATATCCCTTTCGAGTTTTTCAGCCAACAGCTCAAGAACCAATATTTTACTTTTATAAGAACCTTTTTTCGATTTACAACACTGAATCACAGCTGCTAATGAAACTTCATCAAATTGAAAATCTGCTAACTCATCCCTGAAATCTTTGACAGCTTCATAATATATAGGATAGTCCACATACCTTGTCATCTGGAAGCAGCACCAAGGCTTTGAAATCTGGATTCTTCGGCAGTGAAGTCGCTTGTGAACTTTGAAGCACGGGATCTTGAACAATGGAGTCACCAGGTGAATGGTACAGCCTTCTTGTGTTTGGCTTCTGTTCACCACCAGAAGTCAAATCTGAACTTGAAGTGCAGCTCTGGAGAAAGTCCCCAGTATGGTCACCAAAAATGTTAGCACTCTGTAATTTGCCTAAGGCTGCTGAGGCAATCACAGAGGTAACCTCAAACCACTTCGAGTCTTGGATCTAGCCCTCCAAGACTCAGAGAGGCATCTCTCTTTTAGATTTAGCTTTGTTTTTAAGGGATGGGTTTTAGGCTAGCTATAAAAGTATAAGGTTTTGGTTTTGGTTTTTAAATGGTCAGTTTGGGACAGCAAGGAGAGCCATTGGGCAAATGGGGTCTACGTTTCAAACAAGATGATTTAATCTTCAGATTTGGACAAAGTCCTTTCACAAGGCATGGTAGCAGCAATATTGGATCGAATCAAGTGACAATGGCATAGGTTTAAGGAAGAAAAAGATGAGGGAAAGACAGGCAAAGGAGCAGTTAAGAATTCCTAAACTAGCCTTTTAGACGATCAACATAAAGATTATCAGAAGCTGAGAGGCAGAGTATCTGGTGATAAATTCTGCCCCTGTTACTCTCCTTCTGGTAATAAGATCTGAAAACAAATTGATAAAGAAGACAGGAAAACATTTAACAGGGAGAAACTCCACCAATATCACTGCACAAGAATCCTGTAAAAGAAATATGTCTAATTACTGATCCAGCATTAAAATTACAGAGAAATATTCTCTGGCTAAAGCACAGCCATCATCCAGCAAAGAAAATGAAAATTACAGCTCTGGACCTCTCACACAGGTCGAGCCTCTCCTCTTTAGCCCAGTCGAACCCCCTCCTTGCCTTTTATAGCTCTATATATAATAAAAATCCACCCCAGCCCTCAAAGATTCAGGCCTCAACTCTGTCTTCTAAGAATAGTAAACAGTTACAATAGTTGACACCTGTAGATTTGTCTCCAACAGTAAACTAATTGAAAACTGAATTGGTGATTGTTTACTTTGACATCTGGCATAGTGGATGAGGTTTAATGATTTGCTGGCCAAAAGAAGTTAACAACATCATAATATACCAGTCGAATGCCTGAGGTCGTATTAGGTAGGCTGCCATTTGGAGGATTATGTTTAACCTCTGCCTAGACAAAAGGGACATCTCTGCCACCTTGCTGTAACTGTTGCTCCTTTCTGAAGGGTCATTTCTCCACTTGTCTTTCATGAAATGAAATTGTCTCTGGTCGAAATGTTTTCATGAGGATGGATTATCACAGCCTCCATTGTTTCATAAACCTGCAAAGATCCTCAAGTGTTTCTGTATCCATGCGTTTACAACATGTAGATATGACATATTCCTTGCACTCTGTAAACCATTTTGATAGAATATCCTTTTTCATTAAAGGTGTGGCTTCTGCAATTATAAATCCAGAACTCAAAACTACAATAAACAGTTGCTCAAAGAAATCTGAAGGTGCAATTTCTTCTGAATGGCTTAGAGTGCTTTCACCGGCCAAATCTTCATCAGATAATGGTGCCTGTTTAGCAACAGGAATTGGTTTGGCTGATTCCCATAGTACTTGCCATAAATTCCCTTTAGAGTGCGTCCTGGAACTAAGATGACCACGTCTAACAGAACCTTCATCATTAGCGTTGGTCTCATCAGAAAAATGATCCGTTTCAACTTCACTCCAATCAGGTGGGGAGTACCATCTAACAAAATCTTCTAAAATACAACCTAGATTGGCAGCCTTGAATGCCTGCATATCAGATAAAAGTTGAGGACATCCAGCACCAACACTTTCCCTTTTGAAATATTAAATCCTCTGTTTCTCTAATTAAATCTTCATTCAATACAGGACCCTCCTGAATTATAGGAGAGAACATAGGTTCACCAGTTTCCAACATTGTTAAATTTTCAGCTGGATGAAGTACTCCCAATCTGGGAACAAGCTCCCCTATCTTAGTTTTTTGCATATAATGTAGGAGCAATTGTATTCAAATTATGTGCCCATGTTCCATTGACAGGGTAAGTCACCTGGTCTTTATTGTTAGGATCATTTTCCACATTTCCTGAATCGAGCATTCTCAGAGCTGCAAGGCATCGCTTTTTCCTGGTAATACAGCAGTTCATAACTTGAAATCATTGATGCAAAAGGCAATATTGTAAGTCTAGATTGTCATCACTTGGAAACCATGGTATTGGCTCTCCTTCATTCCAAAGTCGCCTTATCTCACCAACAACCTGTGACCAAAACTCTGTTATCCTCTGTGCAGTCTTGATGCCTGCCATGATTTCAACAAGTTGAGAAACAAAGCTCCCTAGGTTTTTTGACTGCCCAAATCAGCAATATATTTTCTTGGCAATCCAAACTGGCCCTGTTCAATACAATGAAGAAGGTCTCGCAAGATAGCCAAAAATGGTGAAATTCCAATGCCGCCAGCAACCAGGATCAGATTACTATAACTGGTGGCTTTGATATAACCAATTCGAATGTTCTGCATGGAAAACACTTTGCTGAAAGCAAATCAACATCGCTTTGAGATTGACAGAATCTAAGAAACCGGTTAACTATGAAGAAAAATACCCCTCCTGCTGCTATGGCGAATAGATAGTCTCCCACATGTAATGCTAAGAACAGTATTTAAACGACACCTTGAAACCGGTTTCAAACACCTGCCAGAGGGTTTTGAGTTGCGTTTATATATTTTTGACTTTTTTGGGGGACTAATCCCACATGCAAGTGGTAGACTCACCATTTGGCATTTATATAAGCCAGCATTTACATACTCTATCGATGAAATGAGCCCGATGGTTGGGCTTTGGGGTTTGGTGTTGGCGTTGCTCACGCTTGTGTGTTTGTTGCTGGTTTGGTGCTAACTCTTGGTGTTGAGTGCGCTTGGAGAAAGGCACTCGGCCAGTATAACTTTTGCATAAACTATTATTTAATTTTTTCGGGTTCAAAAAATTTATAATTTGAAAAAAAAACAAAACCAATTTCTATGTATCAAGGCCGAGGGGCCAAATTTTGCTTTAAAGACCAAGAAATTTATAAATAAAACCAAAACTTGGCTCATAAACCAACCTTGCCTTTACCCCCAAAGTCAAATTTTGCCATTTCGAAACACTTCACAATTTTTTACACCGAAACTCGCTTGGAAGCTTGAGCGCAAGAATCCATCTTATGCTTGGTCAGTGTCGGGCATTTTCTGCCGCCTTCGCCATGCGTCATGAGCGAATACATACGCCTGAAATAGACAAATATTATTCAGAACGCTGATTCCCTATTATATAGGTTTCTAACAGGAAGAACCCCATAAGAGATTATTGACTAGGAAAGAAATGGTCACCAAAGAGGTAGAAAAAACTCCATCCTCTTTTGATTTCAAAAGTTAAATGGCTAAGATAAAAATTTCAGTACCATTTAATGAATTGATTAAGAATAGTGAGTACAGAAATCAATCATCAATATGCTTAAGATGGGGCAAACCTCTGACACCTAAACATATAAGATGATCACCTAGCCATCTTATTGAAGCCAAGAGTAGAAGAAAGTAGTGAGAATGAAGAATTTCCTCCTTTTTATGTTAGTTTGAATATCCACGACATGAATCTACACAATGTTATGCTAGATTCTGGAGCATCTCACAACCTGATGGCCAAAGTGGTCATGGACCAATTGGGCCTTGATGTCACAAGACCTTATAAAGATTTGTTCTCCTTTGATTCAAGAAAATTGAAATGCCTTGGCATGATCAAAGATCTGGTGGTGTCTTTGGCACAAATCCTAGCAAAGAATATGATTATGGATGTAGTATTCATTGATATCCCTCCAAAGTTTGGCATGATATTGTCCAGATCATGGGTTGCAAAATTGAAAGGAACTCTCCAGATGGATATGTCTTATGCTACTATTCTTGTCTTTGTTCAAGACAGATGATTGTACAGGGAGGTTTTGCTTAAATATATGGTCAGCAATAAATCACAACCTAGCAATCATCCTATCTATTCAGTGGAGACTAAATTAGGATCTTCCATCTTCTTCAATGACCTATGCTCCAAAGAAGAAGAAACAAAAATCGTTATGGCTGACAAAGATAAGATTAAAGGGAAAATGGAGGAAATTTTATAGCGGCAAGATGATGCATAGGACCAGTTATGGAAGATGAATTTCTATGGAGCTCCCTGTAGAGAAGGATTTAGAGCTGGCATATGGATCAACCACCCCAAAGGAGACTCAAAATTGTGTTCCTACAAATTTGTTTTTGAATGCACTAATAACATGGCTGAATATGAAGCGTTGATATTGGGATTGAAATTTTTAGAAGAGTTGGGTTCCAAATAATTGTTGTACATGGATATTCTGAGATAATTATAAATCAAATCAAAGGCATATACCAAGAAAAACAGCCTAGATTTAGGACAGATTTAGGACTTATAGGAATCTAGTACTAGAACACCTTGAGAAATTTCAAGAATGTAATCTCTCGGAAATTCTATGAGAACAAAATCAACTTGTTGATGCTCTGGCCACTTCAGCGGCAGTTTTTAGAGTTCCAATTTTCCCTAAGAAAAGATACAAGGTGGAGGTGAAGTACAGGCCAGTAGTACTAAACAATATGAAGCACTAGCAAGTCTTCGAAAATGACAAGCAGATAGAAAGATTCCTTAAAATGGAGAACGAGTTCAAGAATTTGAACATTGATGATGAATATTGAGATGATGAGGTAGATGCAGCCACTTTCACAAAAGAAGGATATTTTGAAAATAATATTTTTGGCCGAGATATCGTTCATCTAAAGAGTAATATCATCCCCAAGGGCCTGGTACCATTAGAGAAACTTTTTGATAACAATGGCATAGCGAGAAGTCTAAAGATCACAGTAAATGAAGGGGACGTGGAATATTGAAATATTGGGACTCTGAAGGATCCAAAGATAGTGAATTTGTCCAGGAAGCTCAACCCTGAAGTCAAAGAGAGGTATGTCAAATTAATGAAATAATTCCCTGGCATTTTTTCTTGGAGCTATGATGATCTAAAAGTTTGTGATACCAGTATAATCCAGCATGTTATCCCAATTAAAGGAGATCACAAGCCATTCAAACAAAAATTAAGAAGAATAAACCCTTTGTTGTTACCATTGATAGAAAAGGAAGTAAAGAAACTGTTTGAAGCAAAAATCATAGTGTCCCTAAGGTTTTCCAAATGGGTAGCAAATCTGGTACCAGTCCAGAGAAAGAGTGGAGAAATTAGGTTGTACGTAGACTTCAAGAATCTAAATAAGGTGTCTCTAAAGGAAAAATATCCATTGCCTAAAATTGATTACACTCTACAGAAGGTAGTGGGATCTCAAAGGATGTCAACACTAGATGGTTTCTCTGGATATAATCAGATTATGGTGCACCCTGATGACTAGGAAAAGACTGCATTTACTACACCATGGGGAACGTTTATGTATGCAAAAATGCCTTTTGGGCTTATGAATGAAATGGAAACATTTAAAAGAGATATGGATATAGATTTTGTTCACAAAAAATATAAATTTATTGTTATCTACCTTGATGACATTATCGTGTATTATGCCTCAGATGAAGAACACCTCAAGCTGTAGAATTCCTGCAGAAACCCCGATAGATCTAGAATTCTAGTTAAATTGAACACATACAATTTGTTGATATTAAAGAGGTGAGAGAAAAAAATTTCTCCATAAATTAGAGAATTATATTAATCAAAAATGAATATACATGAGCAACCAACCTCAAAAAGAAGAGAGGAGGTGAATATATAGAATTTCCAACATAGAAATTCTATTCAAAAAAGCTAGAAAAAGCTAAAATAGGTGTCATAGGCTAAGGGAGACCACATAGTTCAAACTAGACCACTAAAGACACATGTCACACACTCATTAATTACCACAAGATTCAAGTGGTGCACATTAGCTCACTTAAGCTCACTTAACTGACAAGAGAAGCAGTTCCAACTCACTTAACTGACCCGAAATAGTAGTTACTAATAATAGTAAAGGAATAAATCATTAATTAAGGAATAAATCTCTCACTCAAAGAGGAGGTGTTCATTCCCCAATAATGGATGAGGTTTTTCATGGGGGAGTTGGAATAAATCAAGAATAAATCAAGAAAATCAAGAACCAAGAGTTGAATCTTGATCTAAAAATAGCAGTTTTCCCTAAAATCTAGAGATGAGGTGACTTCTTCTTTATGTGGCCAAATTAGGTGAAATAAAGTGTGATGGAATGTATTAACCAAGATCTAGGAGTCTAATCTAGGTATAAACTAATGTAAGTTAGGGTTATTCTCCAACACACCCCCTTAAGCCTAACTATAATGACAAAAAAAATTGAGTCTCGACAACTTGGCCATTTTAAGTACTCATTACATAAAAGAACTCCTCATGAAAGAGGAAAGAGGGAAAACCTCGTGGGAAACTATAATGATCCCAAGCCAATTTTTTTTCTTGGAATCACTAACTACTACTGATCTATTGATGTGCAGGTATTTATTGAGTTATTAAGTGCATACAAGATTCATCAACACATGAAGATCACAATATATTCAAGATGTAGAAGCACAAGCAAAAATCTGACCTTTTTATTATGAGCAATGTAAGATCAATACAATAGATGGTCGATCTGGCATAAACCTCAGATGGACGTACAAGCAATAGATATGAGCTGCTATAAAATGCTCTCGAAAATACAAAATAAGCCTCCAAAGGCTGGATATACAATGAAGACTGAATCAAGTAGATCTGAGTCGTACTAATGCTCAACCTCGAAGTTGGAAAGTGCCACACCCTGCTAGAATGTTGACGCCCCCAATAATTTGTCCCTGCTACCAAAAGTGTCCAATCATCCTGAGAAATATGCCAAATGATAGATCGAGCAACTGTAAGGACAACCCAGATGTCCAAATTCCCAAATCAACTCTCAAACCCTATAGATCTGAATTCCTCCACTGAATGGTGCGCCCCATTGGATGACTGAAACCCTAGCTGATTCGGACCTGATGAAGGAAGCCTTCAAATGCTCTGAAACTCTCCAAGAATATAGACCGGGCTATGAGAATCCCGTGGAAGAAGTTTTGGACTCAGATCTCAAGCAAATCTCCCTAGATCTGAGTTTTACTGAATCACAGGATGTCCCCTATGGCTCCAAGACGTCCCAATCTGCAGACAAATGTAGAATGATGATAAACCTCCAAAAAAGCCCTCAAACTGATGGTCCTACCCCTGCAAACAAAACCCAACAGTCGGAATGGCCCCAGGCCCTCAGGATAAGCTTGATCGAACCTCCCTCTAGATGATAGTGCGCCCTTGTTGGAAACACAAGAACAGTAAGGCCTACTACCTTCTGAAGTGCTAGATGGAGATGGGCTGAGACTAGAATGGTGTGGAGGAGTCTTTCATCCCCGAGACCAAGCTGCAAAACAAGGTGAGTGGATATTTCACCACTGAGTTGCTCACAAGGTTTTGTACAGCAAAACCCCCAAACTGAATGCTCAAGAGCAATAACAAATGCTAATCCAAAACCAGAATGAGTAATAGGTGCACCCCAGCCTCTTACTTATACTTTTCCTTATAATTCTCTGTTGAGTTAGGTTAACTCCCAGGGTTAATATTCTATTCTTTTATTGATTTATCTTTTACTCCTTTATCCTTTTCCTTTCTTAAGTCAACTTAAAAATATAACTTTTAACTTCTTGACTTTTCCCCCCCTTAGTGTGAGACTATGACCTAGTGGGGGTGCCCAAGCCACTGAGTCTCCTCATCACCTCTCTAAGGGGTGGGCGACATTATAGTCTCCCCTTCTTGAAATTGCTTATCCTCAAGCAATTCCAAACCTGCTTCTCTAACCACGTGCTCCTGCTCCCAAGTGGCATCCTCAATGGGTAAATCCTTCCACCCGATTAGATACTAATTGATGCTTTGGTTTTGGAGCCTCTTCTCTCAGACTTCTAACACCTCCACTGGAATCAAAACAAGTTTTCCCTCCTCATCCATGGGAGGTAATGCCTCAATAGGCGTTATGTGTTGACTGAGGGCTTTCTTAAGGCACGATACATGGAAGACATTGTGAATTTTGCTACCCTATGGAAGCTCCAACTCATAAGCTACTGCCCCTATCCTCCTGCTAACCCTGTAAGGTCCAAAGAAACGTGGCTACAGTTTCTCCACTCTCCTTCTTTTAATGGAGGCCTGCCTGTATGGTTGCAACCTCAAATAGACTAAATCGCCAACCTCAAAGGTACGATCAACTATGTGCTTGTCTGCTTGTACATTTTGCTAGTTTTGTGCCCTCTATAAATGATCCTTCAATTCCCCGAGAATATCTTGGATTTGCTGTATCCAATCCTATACCATCAGAGCCCTGCTGTCACCAAATGCAATCTCCACAAATGATAAAGGATCATAGCTATATAAATCTCTGAAGGGTGACATGTCAATGGACATATTTTGGGTGGTGTTGTAGCAATATTCTCCCAAATGTAACCATCTGACCCATGCTTTATGTTGTCCTGCTACATAGTTTCTGAGGTAACCTTCCACCCATTTGTTGACTATCTCAGTCTGACCATCTATCTGAGGGTGATAGCTAATACTAGGAGTCAATGTCATACCCACTAATCTGAACAACTCCTGCCAAAACGTACTCATGAATCTATTGTCCCTGTCACTGATGATGGTTTTGCGTAGGCTGTGTAGTCTGAACACCTCTCTGAAAAATAATTCGGCCACCTGTGCTGCACTGAAGTCTGTGGCTATGGGAAAAAAGTGTGAAAACTTCGTCAACCTGTCTACCACCACGAAAATGCAATCTTTCCCCTATACTCTGGGCAACCCGGTGATGAAATCCATGGATATACTTTTCCACTTGTGCCCTGGAATAGGTAGGGGCTGCAACAGTCCTGCAGGGTGCGTGTGCAACAGTCCTGCAGGGTAAGACATACATGCTTCATCACATCTTCCTTGAGGCCTTTCCATGCAAACCTCTCTCTCACCTGCATGTATGTCTTACTGATGCCCTGATGCCCTGCTACTGGTGAATTATGACATGCATGCAGGATCTTAGCTTTGAGAGCTGATCCAGGAACTAAAAAGATTCGGCCTTTGTAATAGATGAGGTCATTTATGACCCTGAAGTTGTCATCCTATATTTTCCCATCCAACAATTGACAAATGAACTGATCCTTTGCATATTCCACTATCAAGTGTTCCTTCCAGTCGACTAACATACCGGACATGGAAAAAATGGATGGCCTTCTGGATAATGCATCAACCACTACGTTGTTCTTCCCTTTGATGAATTCAATGTCAAAGTCATAGGCCTGTATTTTGCTTACCCATTTTTGTTGTCTTTCATTCAAATCCTTCTGCTCCAATAGATATTTAAGACTGTTATGGTCTGAATTGACCACAAACCTTGCACCTACCAAATATTGCCTAAATTTGGCTAGTGCATGCATGATAGCCAGCATTTCTTTGTCGTAAATGTTGTAAAGTAGTTCAGGACCCCTGAGTTTATGGCTTTCATAGGCAAGGGGGTGCCTGTTCTGCATCAACATGGCCCCTATACCTTCCCCCGAGGCATCACACTCCAAAGTGAAGGGTATGCCAAAATCAGGAAGAGCTAGAACTGGGCAGGTTCTCATGACCTCTTTCATTTTCTCCATCGTGACTTGGGCCTCATCATTCCATTTGAAGGACCACTTTTTGGTCAGGTCAGTCAAGGGTGCACATAGTTGAGAAAACCCTTTGAAAAATTTCTTGTAGTATGTGCATAGGCCCAGGAATCCCCTCAATTCTGTGAGTGTTTTCGGAGTAGGCCATTCCCTAATGGCTATTATTTTCTCCTGGTGTACCTATACCCCTTTTTCCCCTATGATGTGTCCCAAGTAAATAACTTCTGTCATTCACAACTCACACTTGGATTCCTTGGCGTATAGTGATTGTTCTTCCATGATTGATAGGATTTGGTCCACATGTCGAAGGTGTTCCTCCCAGGTCTTGTTGTAAATGAGCAAGTCATCAAAGAATACCAACAAGTGTTTCCTCAGCTA
>ML792277.1:405216-419293 GCA_009831015.1 Picea engelmannii | reverse complement strand
CAATTTTCTTTGATCTATGGAACCTTATGTTTGGACTCCTATGAGGAGGGTGGGCTATGCTAGAAACGTAATTGTTTTTGTGTCTTTCACGTATGTTCTTTTTTAGTTGATGGTAACTGAATTTATGTCCATGGGATGGAAATGGATTTTCCTGTTGACGCTGGATCTATAGGATGGAACCACTATTTTTTATAAGCATGATCTATACACATTGTGCACGACACGCAGTTTGTTGGCCTTCTGCATTGGCCATGTGTTTCTTGTCTTCAACAAAGAACATGTCAATGCAATTGTGTTTTGCACATCTACTTTTTTTTAGTTGATGATTTGCAAGTCTAGGCTTCTTAGCAATGCTTTCAAATTATTCGAGATGAGATACCTTAAAGGAATCATCGTTACTTGTTGACATTGTTGTTCTTTTCCAATCCTTACCAGATGGATGTCGATCTTGTTTGAGTACATCGACGGGAAGCACACTGTGATTTTTATTATGTCTTCGATTAAGTGTTATTGTAATGCTATGGAAGTTTCCTACATCCACCATGTCCACATTTACTTCAACATGGTTACATTGCAAAGTGCATCCTTCATGGAAATTTTGTGTTACCAATGGTTCATATTGGATGAATGGTTCATAGTGAATGTATGATGTATCAGTTTCAAATGACATAATATTAATTATTTTATCAAAGATTGAATCAACAATGCAGTACTTAACAATGTTACTTGCAAAGGATGACCAAACTTGAATATTTACTACAAATATGATTGATACCTAGTGAAAAAAAAATGGCCCACCCTCTATATTTCCCTTTTCATATGGAAATGACATGTATATCATATACATTTTCCAACTCCCATCTACTCACACACTTTGCATAACATCAGGTGTCAGATGTTGATGCAAACAACGAAAGGTGTTGTGACTTCCACCTATAAGTGCATTTTAAAAGGAATGTACAATGTACAGTCTTAGACACTGCACATCTAACTCTGTCATGACTAAGTAGAAAACTACAGTGAACAGACTCTCACCACAACTAGTTGTACTAGCTTCTTTTATGTCCAATCCACAACTATGCATGTCGTGCATATGACGTTACCAATGGAATTCAAGCTCTTTGCACACAGGGGACAAGTAGGTATTATATCTTCCAAAATTGCATATGGAATATATTTTATATATCAATGGTTCATAATGACCACTAGGAGGATTAATGCCATGGAACAAGATGCAATATGTATCTCTACTTTCATTTTCATTGAATAGCAAGTACCTTCTCTTCCTTTTTAGTGACAAAAATGTGATCGATATATTTATCTAGTTGGCTAGCCAACGTATGAAAAACATCTCACCCCATATCCCTCTTTCATTTTAAGGTTGGTTCGCAGATGCATGTAGCTACATTTTTAAAAGATACGCACCAACATCATGAATGTCATGCAACCGATAAAAAAATACAGACCCCAATTCATACTGAAATGATTCTAATGCATCAACATTTCCATTGTGCAATAAAAAGAGGAAGTGATCCACCACGCCATGGTGTATCTTAACTAAAGAATAACGAAAATGCAATAGATCTTGAAATGCATCAAATAAACAATCCCCTACAATGTATGAAAATGAATCTAATATGAAAAGACTGTTGTTACTTAGCACTTGGTTGATGTTGGTATCTACACTCGACCCTTTGTTCATTTGATAGTTTTGAACATCTACTATTTATGTCATCTTCTAATTTGTGTGGAACACGTTATTTCCAAGCAATGTCTAACAAATTATGCAAACATGAAGAAAAAGAGAAAAATGCATATACCAAAATGCACACCTGATTTCTTTTCCTTTCTTGACTGCTCTAGCTTTGGTGTTCTCAACTTTAACATTCCGTATTCACAGTAACCTATTCCCTGGACACAAAAGCAGTAACGATTATGTAAGTACATTAGAAAAACAACATAAAATAAAAAATATTGCAGTCAGACTCCTTCTCACATGGAAATATTGAACATTGAAGATAAAAACGTATATGAACATGTTTCCAATACGCAGGGAAAAGGTGATGCTAGTAAGCCAAATGGTTGTTATCCTATCACCCCCGTGACATAAGGTTCCAACTCTTGGTTGTTATAGGATAAATCCGTAAGTGCGGACACAAACCGATCTCACTAGATCCACCTGGATTTAGAACAAATCAAGACAAAATAATACTCTTTCCCTAGATTTAGATTGTTGAATGAACTAGGAGGCAAGAATCATGAGCATACCTTATGATCGCTTCCTTGGGTCTTTGTTGTACCAACTTCGCTCCAATGCTCTTGTGCAGTCCAAACCAGGACAACTCAAACCAATCGAAGTGAAAACAACTTGATATATTCAACAATTAATCTATGCATATGATCAAGGAATTATGCAATAAAGTAAACTCATATTTATGGGAAAGGGACATATTACTGTATTATATTGATAGAAAGCAAAGCTTACAACCTGAGCCTTGATGTTGCAAACCTCCTTTAAATGGCCCTTAGCTCTGACACACACACTTTCTCACTTGTATGAAGAAGATCAACCACCTTTGATAACCTTGCTGGAGTTCTCTAGCTGTTGTAGCATCAGTCCTTCATACAATCTTTCACAAATTCTCCAATGTCTTCTTAACCTTGTTTGCTTCTAACCTTTTCCATGAGAATCCTCTCAATATATAGGAGGAAATGAATTAGTTACTTAGATAATAATGATCCCAAGATATCAGGAAATCCAGTACTTAGATAACCATTCGAATGCCATCTCATCCTTCTAGAAAATTCCCTTCTAGAAGGATTGAGAATTCATCCTTTTTCCTTTCTTTAGAAAGTGTTCGCACCCTAACAGTTAGGCACAGTGCGAACTTCTCGCACCCTGACTTAAGGTAGCCTGCAAGAATCATGCATTCTCGCAGGAAAATGTATAGGTAGCCTGCGAACCTTCCTCAAAACTGTGATTTCTGGAGAAAGATGAAGGTAACTTTTCTCAGGAAAAGATTCTAATGAAGAGCCTGAGTACACCATCCTTAATACATCATTATGATGACCAAAATCATGGGTAACAGAATGCCCCCCAAAGTCTGAGATTGGAACGAGTGACAGTCGATAGACTTTGTAAGCTGCATGTGTGTGTCAAGAACCAGGAGCACATCTAATCGGAGACCTGCAAACAATCAAGCATCGACAGAGTATCATATATATCAATTCTGAGGTAGGAATTCCCATACTCAGATCATAGACTGATGACATTGTAGACACAGATCATGGCCACCAATCATACACTGTGGATCCATGCCATCAAAATATAGCATAGCCACCTGAATACACTGTGGATCTATGCAAGCAATTTCAAATCAATACGACATAGCCACGAAACATACACAGTAGATCTATGTGTCGCAAGTTATACATACTCCATCACAACCTAAATCACAAAGATAATATCCAGGGTCTTCAACCTCATCCCCCAAAGTATGAATCTATCCATGTGATTACATGTGTTGAAGTCGAACATGGTAGAAACCACTTGATTACCGGTCAATGATGAAACCGTTAACAAGCGCAAGGGAAATCACCATTGATGTCAATGACTCCCAAGGTACTACAGCACAATCCATCGAATGTGAATAAATGAGTTGATGTCGAACATTCGACGGAATCTCTCGATCAGGGGTCAATGATGTAAACCCACTGTCGAAAGAGAGGAAACTTGCCATCGAGGCATGCAAGCTCCAAGGTATTAAATACTTTCTAAGTTTTGATTCCAGATAATGAGCTGAAGTCGATGGAACAAAAATTGTCACAGGAGGGCCTTGATGTATCCCCCATCAATGACACAAAATGAGTAACAGAGTTTGAAGGTGAAATAGAACACTTTGCAAATTGAACCGGACACAGGGAAGGCCAACTCAGAGAGAATGGACAACTGCAGATGGAAGACTCAATATATGTTTTACGTGGACTTCTCTTGAACATATGAATGACATGACCAATGATTAGGCAACATTGACTCAAAGACAACACATGAAATGACCTTGTAATTAATCGAAAGAGAAACAAATGGATTTCCCAAACCGACTTCAAATGATGAACAGGGGGTGTCATGTTCAAGAGCGACACTTACTGCCAACCAATACAAAGATGAAACATATCCCTTTCCCAAATTTTCCCCCACCATTTCTGGAAAGTACCTCTTTATTTTTATGCAAGCTTGAAGAGGATCACATATGCTTGTTGATATAAGCTCATCCTTCGGACTAGTCCCTCGGAGTATTTTTAACGAACCCTAAGAAGGAGTGGTTCGGTCCCATCACGGGTCTATCAATGTTTGTTTAACGAGTCGAGAGATAGTAAACTCGAAGGTTTTTCAAGATTATAGAGTTTGGAAAAACACTTAAAAGAGAACTCTCTCAGTTCCTTTTTCGTAAAATAGTCTGGATAAGACCGAAAAAGAGAGAAACTATCGCTTACCAAACGCATACTTCAAATACTTTAGCGAGCATGAAAATAGCAAGGTCGCTCGGGGATCTTTTCAAGTTTAGAGAGTCTAAAAATAGCTTAAAGAACACTCCAGGGGGGATCCTTTTTCGTATAACCTTATTGAGCCCGAAAAAGCGATAAAACTATGCTCGATCATGTTCTCTTGTTTTTACGAGCGTAAGAATGGACAAAAACGATGCTCGAGGTTTTATGTAAAAACCACAAAAAACAATCAAAATCACACCATAACGGAGAAAAATATGTCCATATCCTTTTTGTAATCATCAATGTTTCACACCTACAAGTCATTACACTCATTTTTATATTAGTAATTAAGTTTAAACAATAGATAAACATAAAAACCCTAAAATGACATAGTAAAAAGTAAATTAAATGAGTAAATACACATTGTTACCATATCATTTCACATTTTCACCATTGAGTTCCCAAAAAACCCCATTTTACCCTCCGACTTTGGCGTTGATTTTTGGGAGCTACAAGAGATCATTTGATGAGCTGTCTACAGCATTACAGTAAACTCTTCTTTCTTGATCTTTTCATGGTTTAAATTTCTGATTTCATTGGTTAATTTTTTGTATTTTCAAGTGATTTTTGAACCCTACATGCGCGTAGGAATTCTCGCAGGCTGCCCATACAAGGCCTGCGAGAATGACACTTTCTCATAGGCAAGATTTGAGCCACCTGCGAGGGGTTCGCACTGTGTATAATAAGGCACCTGCAAGCAGCGCAGAACTCAATTTTTTTTTAAATATTTACCCAATGAAAAAGATTTATATCACTAATAAAATCATTAATCCCCTTTGTATGTTTCTTATGCAGGTAAATAGCCACAAACATGGTGCTTGTGTGGCAGGAACGAGAACATGAGGAGGATAATGCAAATGCCGAGAATCATCCTCCCATCATAGCTGCATTAAGAAATTTTGGTCTCTTAAAATACTTCCGCATCCCTAGTATGAGGGCCCAG
The DNA here is from genome assembly GCA_009831015.1 of Picea engelmannii. Lineage (NCBI taxonomy): Eukaryota > Viridiplantae > Streptophyta > Pinopsida > Pinales > Pinaceae > Picea > Picea engelmannii. Next base: position 413,802 of record ML792277.1, on the reverse strand, counting down.
GTCCGATTACTGGAGTATCTAGTCCGAATGTGGGATCCAGATCAACAGGTTTTCATTGTGGGAGCTCATACTTTATCCATTGACATAGAGGACATATAATTCTTGACCAGATTATCCAGACGTGTATCTTATGTTAGTCTAACTGACAGCAGAGGTGGCGGGTTAAAAATGAGTGAATATTGCAATCAATACTGCGTACCCGAGGCCGAAAGAAAGAAAAGGAAAGTGGTGATTTGGGGAGTAACAGACTTAACTCTCTGCACTATTCTCTTCACAATTGCTCAGATGGCTGGGAGTGCCACTCCGCATATGGCATTACAGAGCTATTTCCAGTACGCCATCGAGTGTACCGAGCCCTGAGTATTTAACTGGGCTGATGCAGTTTTGTGCAGTATCAAAAAACAACCGACTAAGTGCAGGCGAGGTGATTTAAAACAATTTGGATATGGATATTTACTAGTGTCCTTATTCCTTAAGAGGGTCCCTGTTTTCCAACTGCAGGTTGAGTGGAACCTACCGGGTCTGAGAGATCCAAGGATGTTGAGGTGGCATTGGCTCATGGCCCGGCACGTGGCAGGACCAATCGTCAAATATGACGATATTTTCTTTGACTGGTTGCAAAACCAGATGCTGATGGTCAATGACTATGCCTATGCCAGGTTGGATTTCCGAGGAGATCCGAATCTAGCACTGCCTGAGGATGCTCAGTGGGGAGACCTCGGTAAGAAGTACATGCATTTTCTCATTTTAAAATGTTTTTGAATTTTAATCATATTTAAATGTTTTTGTTTTATGTATTTATCTGAAGACTAACTCAATATGTTTGTTGATAACACAGATGTTGGACCATACTGACCTGCTAGAAGTTCTCCTATCCATAGGCGAGGGGAAGCGGCAGCAGTAGTTCCACAGTATGCTGAAGATTATATGGTGTTGGAACAAAATTTAGAAGGTCTGACAGCAGACATTCCAGATATGACTCTGGAAGAGATTCCACAACGTGATCAGCATCACACTGTAGGAGTTTCAGCAGCTATGGGTCGACTGCTCCGTAGGGTTGCTAGAGCAGTTGTGTGTTATTGTGAACGTCATCCATGACGTCACATTGTAGAAGCTATAAGCTTCCATTTTTGAGATTTTGGTCTTCGGACGAACTTTTTGTAAAAAACAAACTCTTTTGATCGTTATATATACAGATGGCGTCTACCAGTTTACTTTATATTGTGTGAATTTTTAATGTGTTTGATTTATAAATGGTTCAAATGTCTGTCCAATACATAATTTGTCAATGCATATGTTAATGAATTAAGACATCTAAGAATATGTTGATATTCAATGTGATCAAAATATCGTTCCAAGAGGCGAATTCGCAAATACACCCTCAACAAAGTAGGACTTCAAATAGAGTATATATTACTTAGCTGTAGTACTACAAGATACGAGTTGAGTCGCACAACCAAATGACAAATTCTGAGTGAGATAGCATCAACCAATAATTCAATCACGGCACTATACTCTGCAATGTTGTTGGTTGCACGGCCAAGACATACACCTTGTAAAGATACAAGTTCGTTTGTTGGGGCATAAATTGTCCACGTAGCAGAAGCAAGGTTCCGAGTACTATGGCTAGCACCATCAGCGAAGCCAATATAGGGTAGAGAAGACTCCGACATCTGGAAATCAAACACAACGTCACATAAGGGTAGAGATCAGATAACGTCAAAAGCAAACTAAAGTAACACACGCAAAGTATGATACATAAAATACAAGTATTTGTGCACAAATGACTTATGCATAATAATTCTTCAAGTACAACCCATTCCTGGGTTCACTCAAAGGGACACCATCATAATCAACTAGCTCATACGGTCCTTTATCCAAAACTCAGCGAACAATATAAGGACCTCGCCATATTGGCTCAAACTTCCCAGCTCCTAAGACATCTTGATCCTGTTCATAAAGAAGAACAAGATCACCTTCAGAGAAAATGCGAGGCTTAACATGCTTGTCATACTGCGCCTTGACACGTTTCTTCTGGTCTTCTATTATGAGAGTGGCATCACGTCGAGTCTCGTCTAATTGAATTAGATACAATAGACATTCTTCTTCAGCAGAAGTATTGGGTAAGAGCTCGACAGCTAGCTTCAGAGAAGGTATCTCACATTCTATTGGAAGAATGGATTCCACACCATAGACCAATCGAAAAGACGTAAACCCCGTAGCGGATTTAACAGATGTTCGATATGCCCACAATGCCAAAAACAACATCGTGTGCCATCTTGTTTTATGAATTCCTATCATCCGTCGAAGCATGGTTATAAGAACTTTGTTTATGGCTTTGACCTAGCCATTAGCTTGTGGATAATAGGGTGTTGAGTTCTCATGACGAAGACCCAACTTTTCTGTAAGCTTGGACATCATAAAATTCCTAAAATGACTACCGTGATCAATAATGATAGCTTGAGGAACACCAAAACGAGCTATGACATGGTTAAAAAGAAACAATGCTGCAGTCTTTCCAGTATTATCGAATGTTGGCATCGCCTCAGCCCATTTTGTAAAGTAATCAACAGCTACAATGATGTAACCATGCCCCTCGGCTGAGTGAGGGTGACATGTCATGAAATCAATGCCCCATTTCACAAAGGGACCAACTGAGACCACAGGATGTAGAGGAGCAGGATGTGACCGAATTTTCTGATTGTAGTTCTGGCAGGCATGGCACTTCTGAATGACAGTAATGAAGTCATTGAACAAGGAAGGCCAAAAATATACTGCGCGTAAGATCTTCTGGGCAGTAGCATACCCAGACATATGACCACCACATGCTCCAGAATGGTAGTCATTCAGAGCTTTCTCGGCTTCATCAAACGTCAGACAATGACAAAAAACATAGTCAATTCTTCGATGGTACAGAGTATCCCCAAGGATGATGTATTGACGTGCTTGATAACGGATGCGACGTTGTTCAGAACTAGACAAAGCAGGCCGGAAATTCTGGGTTTGGAGATATATAATGATATCCCCATACCAAATATCGTCTGTGCTAATAAGGAAAAGCGATTCATCGGGTAATGAATCGACTGCTACATTTTTCGTGGCAGAGTGAGGAAAATCACATATCAACTCAACGAAAACTAAGGATTTCTTAGACATGGTGCGAGTGAATTCTAAGTCAAACTCCTGGAGTATGACAATCCATTTGGAGTACTTGCCCCCCAGCAATTGACGTGTCAAAATATGTTACATGGGGTTGCAATGAGAAATCACTGTAGTTTTCCTTGAGAGGATATAATGTCGAAAACGTTGAACTGCTTGAACAACAGCCAAGGCCAGTTTTTCAACATGTTGATACTTGATCTCTGTGGACGTGAGACTTCGACTCTAGTAATAAATAACATGTTCATCGTGCGCGTCATCTTCTTGGACCAAAACCATTTCGGTGGTATACTCAGAGGCAGGAAGATAAAGAAAATAATCACGACTATAATCCGGAGGAAAGAGAAGTAGAGCTCGGGTGAGGGATAACTTCAAAGCCTCAAAAGAATTGTTAGCAATAGTATCCCAAATGAAGTCTAAACCTTTCTTCAGTAGCCGGGTAAAACCACGAGTAATCTTGGCATAATTAGGAATGAAACGACGAAGAAATTTTGCTTTCCCCTGCAAACTTTGCAACTGACACAATGTAGAAGGAGGAGGGAGATTAAGAATCGCCTCAACCTTAAGAGGATCCACCCTGATCCCTTGACGTGAAACAATGAAACCTAGAAGACGGCTGGATTCTACGCAAAAAACACACTTATGAGGATTTAAGCGAATACGATAGAACCGACAACGAATGAAAATAACTCGGAGATGAGTGGGGTGATCGACTCGACGTAAAGAGTGAGCTGGTAAATCGTCCAAATAAGGTTGAACGATATGCTTTATATCATGAAAAGAATAAGACATAGCACGTTGAAACGTCACGCCAGCGTTCTTAAGACCGAAGGGCAGTTTCCTATAGGCAAAAGTACCCCAAGGACAAATAAATGCATTTTTATGTTGGTCCTCGAGAGCGATGTTAATTTGATTATAGCTGGAGAAACCATCCATGAGTGAGAATATTTCACTTCCGGCACAGTCATCAACAATCTGGTCGACGAAAGGGGTTGGAAAGTTGTCTTTTGGACAGGCTTTGTTAGTATCCCTATAATCAACACATACATGAATACTGCCACCTTCCTTATCGATTGGAACAGGGTTGGAAACCCATTCTGTCAAAGCCACGGGATAAATAAAGCCGGCTTTGAGAAGTTTTTCAACCTCAAGTTTAATAGCTGCCGCTTTACGTGGGTGTATAGGACGGAGGCGCTGCTGGACAGGTTTAGCTCTGGGGTATGTATTTATCTCATGCACAACAATAGAAGGGTTGATACCGAGCATCTCTTCGTAACTCCAGGTGAATATATCGCGAAATTCTTTGAATAGAGATGTATAAGTGACAATTTCCTTAGGAGAACACGAAGCTCCAATATGAACATTTTCAACTATCCCAGGTTTAGCTAATATATCAATGGGAATCGTGGGAGATATATTACTGAGGTTCCCTTCGGCAAACACATCATGTGTAGATCCGGGAACGGTCGATATGACAACAACAGTCGACGGAGTCGAAATCCGTTGGTAGTTCTCGAGAGTGTGTTGTTCCAGAAAGAGTATAGAATGATGATGTCCATCGTCCCAAGGGGTGTCTTCCATAGCGGACATGAGCATCTCATCAGTGGGGAAAACAACACGGAAAGGATCAGGAGACAACACATCAAGAGAAGAGGTAGAAGGTGTTGCCGATTGAATGGCGTGATAAGCTGACTCAACCGGACTTAACGACATGACGTTGCCAAAACGAGTGTGATCTCCAAGATCAGGGACTATCCAAGGGTCGAAAGACACAGGAAGTTCATGAGGTACGGTGGAGATCATATTGATCGAGGCTATGGACGGTCGTGGAACATCGAGTGGCGGAATGGGAAAAGTACCCATCAATGAAGAGTCCTTTAAAAGGCCGACACTGACATTCTCGTAACCCGGTGGGGTTTTAGCTATAAACGGAACATTGCCAGTATGAGTATCGGAATTAAAGAAGGCAAGTTGGTCAACTGTAACAACCTTTCCCTGATGAGGAAAACGTACTACACGGAAAAGTGTTGACACAACAACATGCATGGAATCTATCCAGCTATGACCAAGCAGAAGATTATAATCTAGGGGAGCATCGAAAACTTCCACTTCGACTTGGACTGTCTTACCTTCTAGAGTAACGGGCAACAATGGAAGAACACTGTAAGGCTTAAAACCAGAGCCATTAAAGGCTTTCAGAGTATTTTGTGATTCATTTAAGGGAGGAGAGCCAATGGCTTTCCAACAAGCAAGAGACATTACACACGTAGAGGCACCCTCATCTATAACAGTTCGACAAATTTTCTTGTCCGAGACAACAACTTGTATCTGAAACGCAAGCTGAGGGGGTAACCTTGGAATGTGATCTTCCAAGTCAAAGACTATCAAGTTCGTATCTGTTGGGTCAATTCCACCTATAGCTTTCAACATAGCCTTCCGTTGTGCAGGAAAAGACTGAAGGACTTTAAGGGCTGACATCGCTGAAGGTGCCTGGGCCAGATCTTCTACAATGCTGTAGTTCTGAGCCGCACGAGCATGAGGATTGAAAGTCGACTTGCGAACAACACCTTTAGGGGGTCGGACGACTGTATCAAGGCTCGGTCTTTTGAGATGAAGAGGATCGTTCATAGGTGGAGTCGGTGGAGAGGGTTGTACCAAAGCAAGAGGTAAATCGTCGACCTTCTCCTTAGATGGAGAATAATCTTTGGCTCTAGTTGCGATTGCAACGTCGTTCTTCTTAGAATCACTGGTGCACATCAAAACATATGATGTTGTAGAAGTAGATGGTTGGTCATGGATGACCAACTGAGCCTGTTGTTGAGACGGGAAGGGTTGGGATAAGACTATCGGCGTAGGTGGTTTTGGCGTTCCTTGAAGGAACTTAGTAACTTCGGCACATCGAGGACAATCCTTCATATCGTGATCGTCACCACATATAAGGCAAGGGCACCACGGTTTGCGCTTATCCCGCTCTTCAACAGGAGCATTTTTAGTTTGGTCTGTTGGATTATTATTCTTGTCCTCCTTATTCTTGCCTCTCCCCTTTTTAGATTTACCTTTACCGGTCGGGGTAGATTGAACAACATTCACCTCAGAGGTTTTACCGGCGGGAGTGGCAGGAGACGGAGCATTTTGAACATTAGAAGATGTAGATTTAGGGGTTGTATTTGAAACAGAATGTGAGTGGGTATGGGTAGCACCAATCACACCATCAGCTACATGCGAGGCAGCTGGAGTAGTCGAAGTGTTGGAAGTACCAAGACGAGGTAGCTCAGGTAGCAAATCGTAAAGCGTTCCCGTTTGCGAATAAACGAGATCAAGATATTGGGCACGACTTATAGCCTGCTCCTCCATAACAACACCACCCATGGCAATGTCTTTACCAATTTCATTCACGAAGGATTTTTTGAACCATTCGGCCAGTAACTGATCAGGGAGTTCTAGTTTAATGAGACGTCGTCTCCGTCTCCACTCATGTATATGATCTGAGATGTGAGTGTCTTTTGTTTGTTTAAAGGAAGTTAAAATATCAGTCCCAGTATCATAACAGATCGATAACTGGTAATGTGTAAGAAAAGCCATAGCAAGAGTATTGAAATCAGAGAAGAAACCTCGTGGAAATTCAATATACCACTTCGCAGCAGACCCTGTAAGGGTTCTTTGAAAAATACGTAGGCGAATAGAGTCATCCATCAAAGAGTTGGATGAACACCATAGATGAAAGGTCATCATGTGATTGTTCGGGTCCTCTCCCACTTTACCATCGAATTTTGGAATGTCGGATGGAAGCTTGGTTGGAATAACGGGCCATTGGGGAGAGTGACGAATAGGATCATTTAGAATCCTAGAAAAATCTGGCAAATCCAAAGTAGCAAGAAAAGGTAACTATCGATTAACTTGGGGGTACTGGTGACTTTGGGGTGGAAGCCCTGTCGGCAAACCAGTAGGATCGTAAGCAGTCTGCCCATATTGGGAAGACCCTGGTTGATTCGAAGGTGGTTGGAGAGGATAATAATTCCAAGGATGGTAACCTTGTGTTTGAGTAGGGACCTGAGGTTGAGTAGTGTGACTCTGACCCCAAATAGGATTAGGTATACCTGGATAGGGTTGGCCTATAGTAGGGACAGTTTGTTGCCCCCCAGTATTTTGAGGAAAGTTCTGTAAAAGCCGATTCTAATACTGGGCCAATTCAGGAGGTATGTTTTGTCCAAAAGGCGAGGTTGGTCCCCCTACAGTAGGTTGTGTGCCAACTGAAGGTTGTGTAGTAATTGGAGTTTGACCAATAAGAGGAAATTGAATTGTACCACCTTGTCCACCAACTGGAATCTGCACATTTGGTGCCATGGTCGGGATAGTGCCACTAGGATTAGGATTGCCAGAAGGAAAAGGAGGGAGTGTCGGAATAAAACCGGGAATAGTGTACCCAGGAAAAGGAGGACCACCTGGAGAACCGGCAGGGGTTTGCGGAGGTGTTGGATTGGAAGCATTCAACAAGGCATTCAATGCATGATAACCGAGTGGTAGTGTTGGATTGACCTCAGGCATTCGTTGGGTATTGATAGGAGCAAGAGTAGCTGCAGTAATTCCAGTTTGGACACTCATAGTATTCGCTAGATGGGCCATCTCAGGAGGAAGAACAAAATGATAAGTAGTAGTCTCTGGTGTAGTTTCTGTCTCAGGAGACACCGGAGGGTTAATTTCGTAGATGGTAGGTGCCTCAGTACCAAAAAGGACTCGTCGAAAATTACCTGACCAAAAAGGATCTTGGCCTACTACACCAGGAGAAGGCCCAATAGTTGACTCAGAAGATGTAACAACTGCTTCTTCAGAAGAATTTAATCGCACAAAAGGTTGTTCACCACGACGAAGGCGATAGTCCTCTCTAGTATTGGTAATTCAAAAATCTTCTAGAGAGTCAGTTCGTTCTACCTGTGGAGGTGGTGTAGTGACAACTGGAACATAACTTGTCTCCTCGTGTGGTGGGGTGACAACTGGGACTTCACTCTGGTGAGGAGAGTCTGTAGGTGTACCGGTAGGCGAAGGTTGAGAATCGTCTAGATGCTCTGGAGATAAACCTTGCATTCTACGTGAACGTCGTGGGGGAGCAATTGTAAACGAGTGACAAACTCCGCAAAGAAATTCTTATGGTCAACTTCGATAAACAGACAACACACACTAGTAAACAAAATCTAGGAAGCAATCGCCAAACAAACAAGACATTCTAATATCGAAGCCACTAGTTGGTGATGAAATCCAATGTCGCAACAACGAGATGAGAAGGGGTGGGGCTAGGATGGAAAAGTTACGTTGACGACCTGCTTAACGGACTTACACCCTGGTGCAAGCTCCCACACATAATCGTGGGTATACCCTCCAAGGAGCCCGAGTGAGTTTGATCAACGTCAATTCCAAGTACCGTGAAGACTT
>ML792277.1:388360-398404 GCA_009831015.1 Picea engelmannii | reverse complement strand
AAGAGAGGTGCGCAAATTTGACCAAGAAGTGTACTTGCTGAAATTTCCAAAACTGACAAGTGTGCGTGTGTCTACAATGAAAGATTTCATCTTATTTATATTAGACTTGTCCTCTCAACTAAAGTGTCTATTGGCACAATAGGTCCAACCTCACTTAGACATATTAATTGTTTATTGTTATAATAATTAATATTAATATTACTATCAATATTAGTATTAATTATCTTTTACAGTTTATCTTTAGACACAATAAGATAGGGCCGACCTGTACCCTTTACACAATAACTAGGGTTACAGGTAGGTCTGACCCTTGAACAATATATAGCAAAGTATCTGATACACCCACTAGTGCTCATCCACTAGGGACACATCCATAGGGATGTCATGTACCTGATTCACTGCATCACAAAGATGAACCAAGTCTTCACACATGTACCTATGCTTGTCCACATGCACGTTTTCTCAACAGATCTGCTTTCCCACTGCCACCAACAGGAGGATCATCTGGAGTCTTCTCATCAACTCTATTGCTACTCAGAGGAGGCCATCACATCATCTTTATTTCTATTCTCATGATGATGTGCCCAACACATTTTAGGGATTTCCCACGTTCACCTTGTGCTCAACCACAGGCACGTCCTAACTCAACAGATCGCTCTTACATCGGATAATCATCTGGAGTTCTTCTCTCTCACATCATGGAGGAGGCCATATACATTCCTAGCCCCTGTCCCAGGATGGAACCAAGAACCCTATATTAGGGGCTTTCTCTCAGGTTTGTAAGTTAAGAGTAAGACTTCACATAGCTGCTATATTCCACATCTCACATGTTTGTAAGCTGGAGGATGTCTCCTATAGCTTCATTAATCAATAATAGTCATATGAAAGGTGTTGACGAGCATAAGACGATGAAACCCAAGGTTCCCATTTTTAATTGGGACATGTGTTGTTGAAAGTAAATAAACAAATGTCCCAAATAATGTATCAGGGGAGATTTTTTGTCTCTATGCCAGCCACCAAGACCGCTACTAAAAAAAATTGTAAAATCCCAATATCGCAGTCGACTTCCTTCTCATATTCGCACCCGATCTGGTGATGACATACAAGACTATCCGCTAAAGTTAAAGGAGTAGCTGGATTGACACTTCCATAAGAACGAGCTCACAGAAACCTTAGCAGCCGTTGTTGGAGCAAGGCTATAACACTTGGTCGTTTTGCACCATAAGGAAGTGTCTTGAAAGAAGGATAGTCTCTAATACAGATAGGTAAGCCTTTGACTTGGATAAAGAGCCAACACTAATGGAAACCTGAAAACTTTAACATGGAATAACTTTTGAACCAGAGGCCAGTTATAAGCATCCGGTCAGTTGTATGAAAAGTGTTGATGAGCACAAGACAAGATTGTTACTGAAAAATAGGGAAAGTCCTTTTTTGGGTCTTTGACACCATTTTGCTTCGGACTATCCCACAAGTTCTGAACATGCAAAACCTGCTAACTATGAATATAATTTTGGACAACAAGCAGCTTGACTCTGTTTAATCCACAATAGACTTTCAGAATGAATTTCATATATATATATATTACGAAAAATAATGTAAAGTTGCATCTAACCTTTCCCTCAATTCTTCCCAGCTTCTTGCTTTTGCATCTGATCACAACAACTCTGATATTAAAATTCTAGAATTGAATTAAAAAAATTCTAGTTTAATTGTAAGAATAATGGAACATGGATGTTAATGATACCGAGTCTACAGGTTTCAACATAAATGTAAACACACATGAGCATTCCTTGCCAAATCAACCAACAACATGGATTCTGAATCACAGACCTAACTAATACTATTATTGTTCATGTCACACAAATCTTGCAGCGCACATGATAGAAATAAAATCTTCCTTATTACACTACCTTAACTTTGCACAAATCCAACATTGCATAGATCTAGAAAATTTGCACTAGAAGCAATTTGAAGAACAAATTCATAATCCATAGTCTTAATTATCTTTTATATGTACATTTTAATTGCTATTCTTAATTAAAGTTTATATGTAAATTTTATAGTTTTTGGAATCTGTGTTTAAACATGCTCATATTTACAATTAACTATGTATTTAAATCCACAACATTACACCAAGCCCTACTAGGTACTGCAATAAATATCACATTATTCATTTAGAGTAGCAATAAATACATTTCTAAAAAAATAATTAATATTTGTTTCTACCGATTAAGAAATATTAAATGCTATAAAGCCTCCAAGTTGAGGCCCAATAAACAATCCACTGGACAATGATATCGGCCCCAACCACATTATTTATGTATTTGCAACCTAATGTTAGTGTATTACCTAATGTTCTCCAGAGCCAAACTGTAGTGACCATACCACAACATTTGTTCCGCAATAAATATTAAACAGGGATATTAATACACTCAGCCTTCATTTATAAAATAAGAAGTGAAAACTGAAAGCCAATGATATGGTAGAAAAACGGGCTTTTTCTTTATTTTTATTTAAAAAAATTATTATTAACAATTTATTATATTAAATTATTAAACATGTAAAAAAAAATTAAAGTCAACACAAAATCTAATAATAGTCATTCAACGTTATTGAATGCAGGGACTAATAACTTTACAATTCTCATTCCTATTGCTTWCTTTAACTTTTTAACTTTTGAATAACATTACTCTTTGTCCTTCCGAAAATTAAGAAGGCAAATTTTCGAACAATAACCCTCTCTTTCCACTATGTGAAATGTATTTTTTTCAATACTTATTATTTTTATTCTCAAAATAATTAAATTTTAATCTCAAATTTATCATGTAACTTATATAAATGACGTTTCCACGTAACTTCGAGCAATTTAATCGCCTCGAATCTCGCGAAGAATTAATGAACGGAAAAACTTTCGGGAATTAATCGGCGACAAATAACTTTAAAGTTCGGTGCAAATAACGGGATCATTACGATAATAAGGATAGTAACGATAATAACGGGATCATTACAGTTTGCAAATAACGAACACGGTGGCGGTGGCTTTCTTTCTTTAATAATTTACAGAAAGCGACACTTTGCGTGCGAACTTTTCGAATATTTATGTACAATTATATTTTATTAACAAAAATATTATTTCATTTAATAATTGCCATACATTTTCATTGTACTGTTTTTCCTAAACTATCTCCAATAAAGTTTTTATTTATTTTATTCCTTTAATCATCACCTTATCACTATTTTTTCGAAATTATCTCCAACAAAGTTGTTATTTTAATGTTATTTGTATAGGAAATTGTCTCCAATAAAGTTGATATTTTATTTTATTTAATTTAATGATCATCCTACATTTTCATTATTTCCAACAAAATTGTTATTTTATTTTATTGTTATTTGTACTATTTTTCATAAACTATCTCCAACAAGGTTGTTATTTTATTTTATTTATTTAATGATCACCCTACATTTTCATTTTCATTTGTCACAATTTTTTGGAAATTGTCTTTAACAACAAAGTTGTTATTTTATTTTATTAAATAAAATATTATTTCGTTTACCCTTCACTTATATTTGTTATTATTCTTCCAAAATAAAATAGTATGTTATTATTCTAATTTATTAAATAAAATATTATTTCACATCTTAATTATTTTCAACAAAATTATTATTTTATTTTATTATTATTTGTACTATTTTTCATAAATTGTCTTCAACAAGGTTGTTATTTTATTTTATTTATTCAATGATCACCCTACATTTTCATTTGTCACATTTTTTTGAAATTGTCTTTAACAACAAAGTTGTTATTTTATTTTATTAAATAAAATATTATTTCATTTACCCTTCACTTGTATTTGTTATTATTCTTCCAAAATAAAATAATATGTTGTTATTCTAATTTATTAAATAAAATATCATTTCACTTCTTTATTATTTTATCTTAAATTTAAAAAACATACTTATTACTTTTATTTTATTTTTATCATTATTTTTCAAAAATTATATTTAATAAAATTGATTCTTTTAAAAATTATATTAAAGTTTTGCAAACTTTCATCAATTAAACACCATATTTATTCACATCATTTCCTTATCCAAACCAATATAATACTATCTATCTATTAGTAGAATATAAAATTTTGAATGGATTTATGTTATTTAGCATCCAAACATGCTTCATATACAATTTAAAATGGCCACACCTTTATCGATTATCAATTGTGATTTGGACTATTAATATAATATAGTTATTTTTATATTATAAAATTTGATTTTATAAAATAATAATTTTGTGAAAAACTATGTTTTAGGTTTGTATATTTTTTTATTTTGATCATTATTAAGTTCATTGTTAATTAATTGGAAAGACTTGTATATTTTTTATTTACTTATCTTAATCACTATTAAATTCATTGCTAATTAACTTGTATTAATTTTAATTAATTCCTTATGTTTTTATATTAAGCGTTTGATTACCTATTAATGACATCTTTTAAAGTTTTAAGGATATGCCATTTATTCCATTTAGAAATATGGTGAACATAACAACGTTCTAGCCATTGATTGCAAACATAATGTTATCATTAAAGGTTCCATAAAAATGTGTCTTAAAGGTATCATAAGGTAGCAATATGCGACCTAGTGAAATCTTTGTGCATATCTTTGTTGATAAAAATACTAAAGTTTATGAAACTTAACAAAAAGTGCACATTCCTCAGTCCTTAGTCATATCAGTCATATCTAGGGGCAATGATCTAGATGGATGTCAGTGGCCTCCCACCTATTCCAATTGGCTCATTTTCGCAGTTATCCAGTTTGGCGTTTTATTCCCTACTTTTCAGATCCCTGACTTGCAGGGCCATTTTGAAGCCCTAAACAATGTTTTTTAGGGCTCGCCACAGTCAAAATGTCCTTTGGTAGTTAGCAACAAAATGTGTAGTCCTCGAATAGACCTTTCCAATCGGCTATCGTGCGCCCAAAATAGAGATTGTATGGAAAAGTTATGACCTTGGGAAGTTGATATACTAACTTACCCAAACGGGGCTCACATGACTTTTAGAGCTTCATCTCCTAGGGTTAGGCTTTTTTGGATGTCTAGGGTTTTTAACATTCCTGTTTATTGTAAAAAGGCCTTAAGAGCCTTATTTTAATCATCTTCTTGTGAATGAGTGCAACCGTCACATCTCATCTCAGAGATAAGCCACCACCATTCTAGGAAGCTTATTTCCGCTGCATTTTACATTTTTAGCTTATTTTGTTATTGAATAGAAACCAATTTTACTGTATATCTGTTATTTTGTGTTAATCGTCTTTTGATAATAGTCTGTATTCATTTCTTTCTGCAAATATATTCTGGATCAGTGGTATCAGAGCGGTCTGCTCCTTGTCGTTCTTAATGCATGTCCCCAATGAGGTTAGGGTACAAAGAATCGGGTCTCGAGCTTGTTTCTCTTGAGGAAAATATATCTCGCACACCCAAACAACCTCTCATGGAAGAAGAAAAGAAAGATGGTGGGATAGGAGATCCATTCAAAATGTTGCTTGAGGAAGCCCTCACACAACAGAGGAACAAAATGATGGATAGTTTTGCGCAAATCCTTCGACGATTACCAAAAAACGACACATCTTCCTCAAACGAAGGCACTGCCTACTTCAAGGTACAAATCAACTTCGATATTCCTATATTTGAAGGTCAAATAGACTCAGATATGATAGAAAATGGTTGAATCTGCTCGAAGGGTATTTCTCCATCCATAACTTCTCGAATAGAGAAAAGATTACTTTTGCACTCCTCAAAGCCATCCCCCATGTCAAAGATTGGTGGGAAAATTTCTATGAGCAAAAGGAAACAAAGGAACCCTCATTATCTATAGTCGCAGTCACCTATGAGTCCTTCAGGCATGTTATTAAGGAACAATACTACCCTGTTGGAAGTTATGATGACCTGTACACAAAATGGACCATGTTGTGGTAGGAAAGAGACTAAGCGGTGCCAGAGTTCACAAATATCTTCCATACCTTGCACACCAAGCCAGGTATCAAAGATTCTGAGTGACATCTGGTGCTCAAGTATCGTGACGGTCTGCATAGATACATCTAATCCGAAATGGATTTTATGTACATCTCATCCTTGGGCGCGCCCTACCGATATGCCATCAAAATCGAGCAGAAGCTCAAACAAAAGACACGACAATTTGGGCTTGGGAACCCCTCACAACAAAAGCTAGGAAAGGGCAACCCCAACTCGTAGAACAAAGGACAGAGCAAAGATAGACAACCTCAGGACAACCAGTCCAGGCTGCAATCAAAGGACACCAGAAAGACAAATAAAGATATCGGGAAGTGGTGCGACTTCCATAAGAGCCCTTGACATAACACTATTGATTGTCACTCAAAGCAGTCGTTAGTGGCTGACGTGAAATCCTATGAATCAGATGTGGGTTCTGACTCTGAGTCAGAACCAGAAAGGGGGAGACAGATCATAGATGTAGAACGCAATGCGATTGTTGTTAACACCAAGCTCTAGCCCGGTAAACCATATGAGCCAGAGGTAGGCGAGTGCCTTTTTCATTCACATATGTGGGTGAAGGGTACCCCACTGCACTTCATCTTTGATAGTGGTAGCCATAAGAACCTCATCTCAGCAAAGGTTGTCAAGTGACTTGCCCTGCTGACAACGTTGCACCTGCATCCCTGCACCATCAGATGGCTCCGCCAAGGAAGCGATATACACGTCAGCCAATAATGTCGCATGACATACTGCATCAATCCCTTCAAAGATGAGGTATTGTTTGATGTTTCCCCTTTCAAAGTTTGTAATGTTATTTTGGGCCAACCATATCTATGGAAACATCATGTTGTATATGAGTCTATGCCTCGTAGTGTTATTATTACTTTGAACAAGAAATTGTATAAGATACCCGAGGCAGTCCCACCCAATGCTATTTCCTTGATATCTACCAAGAAATGCAGAGAGTTCATCTCTCAAACAAGGAAGTTTGTCTTCTTCGTGATTCACTCTTAGAATTAGCGAAAGATCGCAACCACATCCAGGGTCTCCGTGGTCAACTTATCCACACAACAGAAGCAAGTGGACAAGGTCATGGAAGAATACCTAGATATCTTCTCCTCACCTACTAGGGTACCTCTGCACTGTCAGGTCAAGCACCCCATCGATCTGACCCCCGATGCACCACCGACCAATTGATCAGGGGATCAAATTTTGCTCAAAAATTCAAAGTGTTCGAAATTGCTTCAAATCGAACGAGAGTGTAGGCCTCATTGTTGCAAACCCAACACAATTTGTTTGGGTTCAAACGGACGTCGGGAGTGAGATATATCGCGTTCTGTTCAAAATGGCAAACAAGCAAAAAAAAATGGGTACTGATTGTATAGTCCGTATGGACGATGACGTGGTAGACCGTACAAATGATGTGGCAGACCATACGCTGACGTGGCAGACAGTTGGCATATTGCATGTTTTGTTGGCAACGAATGGGAATGCGACACGTGGCCCAATCAAAGGCCGCCACATGTCACTTGTTTATTTGTTAAAACCTTTGCACTCAACAGGAGTCGACCCCCTGACCTTCGGGCAGGGTAAAGCTTTGGGAAAGGCCGCCCAACTGGCGTGCCCATGCATGTTCCTTGTTATGTATGTGGGAAACATTATATTTAACATTGTTATAATGTGCATTGGGGTGTGGGGCGGGCCAGGGCTAAGCCTCGGCCCATGGTCATGTATTGTATTGTATGCGACCAACGCTACGGTGGTTACCACTGTAACCATATATTATAACTGTTTGTTATTGCGTGTGGTTTGGCATACCATGTGACCACTACCAATGCGTGCGGGTTTGACATACGGTTCTGACGATTGCTAAACATTAGCCCTATTGTGTGTTGGTGCGCGGTCGTATGACTGCCATGTGCCCACGAGCCTTGGTAGTTAGGGTCAGCGTGTAAACGGTTCGACAGTTTGGACCGGTGGTGCGGTTGCGCCCGGTTCCAGTTTTTTACGCTATAAATTGCATGTGGGCTAGGTTGAGCTAGAGGAGGTGCATTTTGTAGTTGCAAAGACAACAAGCTTGAAGGGGAGACTTCAAGGAAGCCTATCTTCTTCATTTTTTGGCCAAACGGGGTGCCAAAAAAGCCCAACTAGGGGTTTTTGGACGTTCTGAAGCCATTGGAGCAGTCTATTGGTCAGTTTGAGCATTGTAAAGAACATTTTTTAGCACTTTGAGCAAATAATACTAATGATCCATTGGAAGCTGGACCAGGAGATGTAGCCCAAGAGAGGGGTGAACTCCTTTATCATTTGTTGTGTTATGTGTTTTATGTTCATTGATTATGCTACTGTTTATATGCATTTTGAATGAGTAAATACTATTAAAGATGTGTTTGCAAAGTTGATCTATTTGCTTTTAACACATAAAATTTAACTTGCAAATATATTCAAGAATACAAGTCTTCTTCATTTTTAGATCAAGTTGGTATCAGAGCATAGGTTTTTGAAGACTTGATTATTTGCAAGTGTTTTGTTTTCTGATGCTCGCAAGGTTGAAACTCACAAGAGGAGAAGGTCAAATTGTAGAGACAAGTTCTCATCCTTCAAGGAGGAAGCATATACCATCACCGCAAGTTTCAAGGAGGCATTCACCAAGTATGGCTCATGAAGAGAGTCATGAACATGTTCCTACAGAAGATGAAGATCTCAAAAAGGTTGTCATGGAAATGAGAGAGATGGTGAAGATCTTGATAGAAAGGAATACAAGGTTGCAAGGTGAAGGCTCCAACCCTTCAAAGCATAAGGGATACAGTGGTGATAAAACTCCAAATGGAAATGGAGGGAATGGTGCCTCTCCACCACCCTCTCCTCCATCTTCTTCTTCTTCTTCTTCTTCTTCTACCAGTTTAAGACCTCTTTCGAATTCTTCAAAGAGACATGGTAAAACTCCTTTGCAAATTCCTTCATTAAAGCTTGATATTAAATTCGAATTGCCAATATACAATGGAGAAGTTAATGCTGAGAAATTAGGTAATTGGATACGTCAGATTGAGGTATATTGTAGGATGCAAAAAATTCAAGATGATGAAACCAAAATTCAGCTTGCTTCTTTAAGATTGGATAGTGCAGCACTCATTTGGTGGGAATCCAAGACTCAGGAGGACATGAAGAAGCATGGTAAAATTTTAACCTCTTGGAATGATTTTATTGTTGCAATTAAAAGACAATTTTACCCATTGGCATATAAGCAAAAGGCTACTATGGATTGGCAAAATTTTAGACAAGCTAAAGGACGAAATGTACAAAGCTTTACTCAAGAATTTAGGAGAAGAGCTTTGGTTATGGGAGTAGATTTGTCTTCTCAAGAAACTTTACTCAAATACATTGGAGCTTTACATAGTTATTTGAGACATACTATACTCATGTTTAATTCTTCAAATCTAGATGAACTTTGTGTTCAGGATACTCATTTGGAAGCAAGAGGAAGGAATGACACTCATGAGGGTAACAAGAATCCTTTCAGCCATGGAGATAAAGGAAAGAAGAAGTTCAAGGGCAATGGCAAAAAGAATGTTGTTGTTAAGAAAGAGGGAGAAAAATTCACATGTAAACATTGTTCAAAAGATGGCCATGATGAAGACCATTGCTAGAAACTTCATCCTGAAAGAAGACCCAAAAAGTTCGGCAACAACAAAGGGAAGTCAAAGACTGCTGCAACCATTCAACATGATTTAGGTTCTGATTCGGGTGATGAAACAAAGATCATAGCTATGGGTTATCAAGGTAATGGTTCTATTGAAAGTACTAGTTCTTCAAGTAACAATAATATAAATGTAACTCGACAAGAAAAAGAGAGAATTGAACTTTTTCACATAAGGGTTGTTTCAAAGAATACTGAGATAGATACTCTATTTGATACTAGATCTCAAGCAAACCTTATTTCTGAAGAAACTGTTAAGAAATTAAAGTTGGAAACAATTCCACATCCTAAGCCATACCCTCTTGGTTGGATATGTGATAATGCTAAGTTACAAGTAACA
>ML792277.1:354540-386862 GCA_009831015.1 Picea engelmannii | reverse complement strand
ACCTTGGGAAAGTATTTCCATGGATTTTGTAGGTGGTTTACCTATGTCTAGACGAAATCATGATTATCTTTATGTTGTGGTTGATCGTTTTAGCAAAATGTGTATTTTGATGCCTTGTACAAAGCAGGTTACAGCTGAACAAATGACACAAATGTTCTTTCAAAATGTTTGGGTGCATTTTGGACTGCCTAAATCCATTATTTCTGATCGAGATTCTTGATTTGTTGGAAGTTTTTGGACGAGTTTATGGGCACTCATGGACACCAAACTTAAAAAGAGCACAACTTTTCATCCGCAAATAGATGGTCAGATAGAGGTGGTAAATTGAACAGTGGTGCATCTTCTTCGTGCTTATTGTAGTAAGCATCCTAAACTTTGGGATGAGCATTTACACTACATTCAACATGCGTACAATCGAGCTAAGCACTCTTCGACTCAAACGTCGCCATTTGAAGCATGTTTTGGCTATTTGCCCAAATCTCCTTTAGATTTTATCTTTGGGAAGGATATTTCTATCGATGGTCAATATGACATTGATAGGGCAGAAAATTTCATTGAACAAATTTAGTTGATACATCAAGTGGTGCAAGAACAGTTGGAAAAGAGTCAAGACAAGTACAAGACGAGACATGACAAGCACCGTGTTGATCACAGTTTCCAAATTGGAGATGAAGTTTGGATTTACATTAGTAAGGAGAGACTTAAAGGAGAAGGTAAAAAATTGAAACCGATTTGATATGGTCCTTCCAAGATTATCGACAAGATTGGTAATAATGCCTTTCGTTTAGATTTGCCTCCTTATATGCAAATGTATGCAGTTGTTAATGCTAAGAATTTGAAATTGTATGGGCCTCCGTTGATTGATGATCATGGAGAGCATGTTCAGATTCATTCTATAGATGATTTTTCCCCAGAATATCTTACAGAACTGCATGAAGACACCATTCTTGACAGGAGAATGCGAACTTCAAAATGAGGAAATGTGGAGTATCTTCGAGTTCGTCTTAAAGGTACAAATCCAAGCAAAGACAAGTGGATTGAGGTTGGAAGGGTGAGAGAACTATACCCTCATCTTCACATAGAATGAATATAGTCTTTTGGAGGTCCAAAAACTTTCCAATGGGGAGGTGTGATCAGGGGATCAAATTTTGCTAAAAAATTCAAAGTGTTTGGAATCTCTTCAAATCGGACGAGAGCGTAGGCCTCGTTGTTGCGAACCCAACGCAACTCGTTTGGGTTCAAACGAACATCAGGAGAGAGATATATCATGTTCTGTTCAAAATGGCAAACAAGCAAAAAAAATGGGTGTTAACTGTACAGTCCATACGAACGATGACATGGCAGACCGTATGGATGACGTGGCATACCGTACGCTGACGTGGCAGATAGTTGGCATATTTCATGTTTTGTTGGCAGTGAATGGGAATGTGACACGTGGCCCAATCAAAGGCCACAACGTGTCACTTGTTTATTTGTTAAAACCTTTGCACTCAGCAGGAGTTGACCCCGTGACCTCCAAGCATGGTAAAGCTTTGGGAAAGGCCGCCCAACCAGCGTGCCCACGCATGTTCCTTGTTATGTATGTGGGAAACATTATATTTAACATTGTTATAATGTGCATTGGGGCGTAGGGCGTGCCGGGGCTAAGCCCTGACCCATGGTCATGTATTGTATTGTATGTGACCAACACTACGGTGGTTACTGCCATAACCATATATTATAACCGTTTGTTATTGCATGCGGTTTGGTATACCATGTGACCACTACCAATTTGCGCGGGTTTGACATACGGTTCTGATGGTTGCTAAACATTAGCCCTATTGTGTGTTGGCACGCAATCATATGACTTCCATGTGCCCACGGGCCTTGGTAGTTAGGCCAGCACGTAAATGGTTCGACAGTTTGGATCGGTGGTGCGGTTGGGCCCAGTTCCAGGTTTTTACGCTATAAATTGCGTGTGGGATAGGTTGAGCCAGAGGAGGTGCATTTTGTAGTTGTAGAGACAACAAGCTTGAAGGGGAGACTTCAAGGAATCCTATCTTCTTCCTTTTTTGGCCAAACGGGGTGCCGAAAAAGAACAGCTAGGGGTTTTTGGACGTTCTGAAGCCATTGGAGTAGTCTATTGGTCATTTTGATCATTGTAAAGCACATTTTTGAGCACTTTGAGAAAATAATACTAATGATCCATTGGAAGCTGGACCAGGAGATGTAGCCCAAGAGAGGGGTGAACTCCTTTATCATTTGTTGTGTTATGTGTTTTATGTTCATTGATTATGTTGTTGTTTATATGCATCTTGAATGAGTAAATCCTATTAAAGATGTGTTTGCAAAGTTGATCCATTTTCTTTTAACACATAAAATTTAACTTGCAAATATATTCAAGAATACAAGTCTTCTTCATTTTTAGATCACCAATGGACCAGTCTACCATCGCTCTCTGTTAGATAATGAGGAGATCAAGCAGCAGATCCAAGAACTTCTCCACAAGCGGCACATCTGTCCCAATTCATCACCTTGCAGTAGCCCAGTCGTGATGGTACATAATAAAGATGGAACCTAGTGACTCTGCATTGATTACTTGGCCCTAAATAAATCACAATTAGAAACTGGTACTCGATTCCCTAAATCGACGACCTCCTTGATCATCTCATAGGGGGACAAATACTTCAGTAAGATTGATTTGAAGTCTGGCTACCACCTGGTCCCAATAGAATAGACAGATGTATGGAAGACCTCCTTCAAGTCAAAGGAAGGTCTTTTTGAATGGTTGGTCATGCCCTTTGGTTTGACAAATGCTCCAGCCATTTTCATGAGGATGATGGATGATATCCTGTGACCATTCACCAATAATTTTGTAGTGGTGTATCTGGATGACATCCACATTTACAACAAGACTTGGGAAGAACACTTGCAACATATTGAACAGGTTCTGCACACCCTGCATCAGCACCAACTCTACGCCAACCTGGAAAAATGATCCTTTGGCATGGATAGGGTTCATTACCTGGGACACATCATCGATCCACATGACGTGCATGTGGATCCAGCCAAAATCCAAGTCATCTGTGACTGGCTAGCCCCAACCACACTCACTGAGCTTCCAAGCTTCTTGGGCCTTGCCAATTTCTATCGCAGGTTCATGTTGGGATTCTCCCATATTGCATGGGATATCAACCAAGTAACCAGGGGTGGTGGTAAGGAAAAATTTGTGTGGAGTCAGTCCCAACAACAAGCGTTCATTGATTTGAAGCAACGCTTGTGCTCAACCACAATACTTTCACTATCAAACCTGCAAAATCCTTTTGACATTGAGATAGATGCTTTAGGCTATGTCATGGGCATTATTCTCAATCAACACGGCTACCCCGTGGCCTATCATAGTGAGACACTATCAAATGTTTTCCATAAGTACCCGACTTACAACAAAGAAATGTACTCCATTGTGCAAGCCTACTTCCAGTGGAGACATTACATTCTTGAGAAGGAGATAGTCATCCACACTCATCATAAGCCATTGTAGTTCATGCAGACACAGGGGAAATTGCAGAATGACCACCATCAAAAGTGGTCCACGTACTTGAAACAATTCCACCTCAACATCAAGTATAAAATGGGAAGCACCAACCGCATCGCTAATTTCCTCAACAGACTGCCAGTCGTGACACTCACCATGGTGCTAGACTCTTACGGCCATGAGACCTCTAGATGGCCCCAACTCTATGAGATAGACCTGTACTTTTACACCACCTATAAAATGTTGGGCACAAACACAGTTTCCTCTATCAAGATGGGTTTCTCTTCCATCTCGGCCATATCTGTGTTCCATCAAGTGAGAGAGTGAAGATGATCTAGGAATCCCACTACAGTTGGGTGGAAGGACACTTCAATGTAGAAAATATAGTGAAAATGCTACAGAAAGATTTCTACTGGTCGAAACTTCGACAAGAGGTCAACAAGTATATCAGGGCCTGTACTTCCTGCATGATTTCCAAACTGACCACTAAGAAAAATGGCATGTACACCTCTCTGCCTACTATTGACAGGCCATGGGAATCCATCTCAATGGACTACATGTCGGGCCTCCCATCCACCAAGCGGGGAAATGACTATATTTTTATGGTTGTGGATCACTTTTATAAGATGGTGATTCTCGCTACCTTCAAGAAGAGCATCACAGCAGAGGCCACTGCCTAGCTCTTCTTTGAATGAGTCTGGGTACATTTTGGAATGTCGCAAACCATTTTCTTAGATTGGGACAGTTAATTTCTCAGCACATTCTAGTCAAGCCTTTGGTCACTGCTGGACACCAAGCTCACCAAATCCACGACCTTCCACCCCCAAACATATGTCCAAAGCGAGGTCGCAAATTGAATGATCGTGCATATCCTACACATGTATAATTCCAAGCACCCTCGCACATGGGATGAGAGTCTCCCCTATGTTCAACATAGTTACAACCGAGCCCTTCATAGCTCAACCGACCACAACCCCTTTCAGGTGGGGTTGGGATTCCAACCATTTGGTCCCATAGATGTTGCACTATCCCTTGCAGTCACCTCGTCCGACTCATCTCCTGCTCCAAATAAAGTTGACAAAGCCACCTGTTTCATTGAGCAAATCCAGAACATCCGCCAACAAGTTCAAGATATCCTACAAAAGTCCAATGACAACTACAAGCAGTGCCATGATCAATACTGGGTGCCACATAAGTCTCATATGGGCGACAAAGTTTGTTTGCACTTGCAGAAAGAGTGCTTTAAAGGACCCCATCGGAAGATTCTCCCACTCCGTTATGGGTCATACACCATCACCAAGTTTGTGGGTGATAATGCTTTCGAGCTCAACATTCCCCCTTTCCTTGGCTTGCACCTAGTGATCAACGTGGATATCCTTCGACTGTATTTCCCACCACTATTGGACACCTTAGAGATAGAAACACAATTGACACCAACGGAGCTCAACCCCGACTGCATACAACATGAATTCAATGATCATATTGTAGACAAACATATCAAGGGAACTCTTCAGCAAAGGATCCATCTTTATCGAGTTGTCAAAGTAGGGAAGCTCCTGCACCAAGACAAGTGGCTCACCTGGGGCCAAATTCAATAGAAATTTCCTCATCTGATGGGGGAACTCAATGCAATGGAGACCATTGCTTCCTAAGGAGGGAGGATTGATCTAGATGGATGTCGGTGGCCTCCCACCTATTCCAACTGACTCATTTTTTCAGTTTTTTCCCTAGTATTCAGGTCCTTGACTTGCGGGGCCATTTTGAGGCCCTATATAACGTTTTTTTAGGGCTCACCATAGTCAAAGGGACCTTTGGTAGCTAGCAACAAAATGCGTAGTTATCGGATATACCTTTCCAATGGGTTATCGTGCGCATAAAATGAAGATCGTATGCAAAAGTTACGACCCTGGAAAGTTGATGTACTAACTTACCCAAACAAGGCCCATGTGACTTTTGGCGCTTCATCTCCTAGGGTTAGGTTTTTTGGATGTCTAGGGTTTTTGAAATTCCTCTTTATTGTAAAAATGTCTTTAGAGCCTCATTGTAATCATCTTATTTTGAATGAGTGCAACCGTCACATCTATTCTTAGAGATAAGCCGCCACCATTCTAGCAAGCTTGTTTCCGTCGCATTTTACAGTTTTAGTTTATTTCCTTATTGAATAGAAACCAATTTTACTGTATATCTGTTATTCTTTGTTAATAATTTTTTGATAATAATCTGCATTCATTTCATTCTTCAAATACATTCTGGATCAGACAAGATCCTCATGAAGCCACTATTAAGGCATGAGTCAAGCAAGTTTGGGAGCCATATGGTTTACAATGTCTAAGCACTGGAAGCTAAAAAAGAGATTTTTTTTTTCATTTTTTATAAGCATTAGACTTCATTCCATTATGTCTCATGACCCTTTGATATGTTGAAACATTGTCAAAGTGGTCCTCACCCCTAGGGTTGAGAAATTTTCTCTTAGTACATTGGTCAACTATGTTTTCCTATGCAAGTGGAATTTCTAAACCTACCCAAGCAATTTTAGGATTTCATGGAGTGCATTTATACATTGATCACAAGCTTTATCAATCATGATCTTTCCCATTTTTCCATTGTAGAACCCATAAGAGGGTCTACCTATAAGTCAATTTGTTGAAATATATCAAAGCATCTATATTCGTTTAGGTTTAAGACAAAGTGATTAGATATATTGTGAGGTATATTGACCTTCCAAACACCTATTTTCAATGCCCCTTGATTATACAATCTTTAGAATATTTTATATATAGTTTTGGATCTACACGTGCATTCTACACACTTTCTTATTTATTCAACTAGTTCTCCAAAAATTTTGCGAACATTATGAACTTACCATTAAAATTGATAAAACCAAGATTATGATAATTAAATCTAAGAAAATTATTTATTCTCCAATTTTATATGGTGATAACACCTTCAAAAACTTCAATCTTACATTTAATAATTAAGCATTAATTTTAATTATCATGTATTAGTTATCTAAGTTATTTTATATAGTTGTGAAGTATGGGCTAACAACATTTTTGAGGATACTTGAAATAAAACATAAATGTACTGAGTTTCATAACTTAATTACTCTTTAGGACTACCTAACTTACAAAAACCGTAATGACATTGATGCTTTAATTTCTTCTATGTTCAAATTTAACATCGATATTCTAAATATTTAGTTTAATAAATGTTGATGGTTCTAAGGGACAACACATATCATCATCATTAATAATGAAAATTACTTTAATAAAATACTAATATAAAAATTATGTAGATGATATTGTTTACTATTGTGTAAGATTAATAAGATTTATTAGATAAAAAAAAGACTAAATATTATGAATATAAATGGATATGGTGAAAATGAAAATACCATGGTGGTGGATTAGTGACATTTTACGATAGCTAGGTAATGTACTAAAACGTAAAGCAATTTTATAAACACAAATCATGAAAAAATCATTATGAAAACATAACATTAAAAAGTGACTTACTTTCTTTATGGTTAGTTACAAAAGCTAAAACATTAAAAATAAATTATGTTGATAGATTGTCATTTAGGTTGTCATTAAGAAAACTTAGTATTAACATATAATTGAAACATATATATCATCAAGATAAAAGTTACTTTAATAATATGTTAACATCAATAATATAAGTCACTTTAATAAAGTCATGACCTTGATACTTTATTTCTTAGTTTTTGAAGACCATAATGACTTTGATGATGATAAATTGAGACTAGTGTTGGTCTATCACACCTATAATTATCACACCTATAATTTTAACTAGTTCTTTGATTTATCAAGTTGTTTTTATTGGTGAATAACTTGAAATGAAAAATTATTTTATTTTGTTTTTTTATGAGTTAATAATTTATGGAGTTAAATTTTATTAGAAATGTTTGAAAACTAGATCTAATATCCTTGTAGATTGAGAATTCCAAGCGGGCCACTAGAGAGGGCACCCATATTCTTTCGCTAGTCAACATGAGGACGTATACTTGTTTATATTGTAAACTTTCCTTGCCAATCCAACTGAGTAGGGCGGTTCATAATAAATAAATAACATGTTATTTCGATCAGGCAGTTAATTAATAAAAAGTGAAACAACACTTGTCAGCCAAAAATAAAAGTAGCAAGTCTCTTGCTATTGATGTAAACAAAATTTTTCTGAGTTTGTAAAAAGGGTGTCTTCTTGCTTAAATACAAGGAATCATCACTTACTTCTCACTTCCATTGTTTTTCTCTTTCATTCTTTGTGTATTCCTATTTGTGTAGAATTTATTTCTTGTGTGACAGTTTATTCTATTGCTGCATTTTTAATTTGGCAGACATAATTGCAAATCAATTGGTATCATAGCCTAGATCCAAGCCAGGGTCTACTCAACCACATAACTCAGAAGAGAGGCCATCCAACAATGTCTTTTTTCTCAGAGCCAAACGTCCTTCTTAGGACTTCCAGTGCACCCTCCTCAGGGCCTCGAACATATTCATCTTTCCACACACCCTCTTCAGGGTATCGGGTGCCTTCTTAGTGTGCTCAGGAGTTTAATGATTCTTAGCGCAACATCTAGTGAAAAATTGAAATTCATAGTGAATGAAAATTATGTTGTTGTGAAGAGACTTTTCTATAGATGATTTCACATCCACTACCACAACTCCAATTTAGGATTTAATGATGAATATCCAGGAGATACTCCATCTGCAAAAGCGCAGAGCTCCAACACCCATGCAACTCGATACGTGCTTCCAATTACTAAAGTTTACGGGAAGAATGAATAGTGAGAATGTTGACTCTTGGATTCACAGTCTTTCCACATAATTTTGTACATGTCCTGAGATGACAGAAGACATGAAGCTTCATATCTTCAGTCTGCAACTTGAAGGAACTACATAGGCACGGAGGGACACTTATCTAGAGAATTATTCCTAGGTCACGAACATAGGAAACCCAATCGAGACACAGACACCACACATTATGAAATGGGATGGATTGTTTCAAGCTCTCAAAGAGCACTTCTACCCACTGGGATATTGCCAAAACCTCCTCGCCATATGGTTGCAGCTTCAACAACTTGCCAATTAGTCCATCCAAGGATACATCAACATCTTCTACAAACTGTACATCCAACTCGACATCACCGATCCTAAAGAGGTATTGATTTTCAAGTTCAATTATGGCTTATTGCTAAGCATTTGACGTGTACTAGATATGTTCAAAATTCCTTCCTTGGACGAGGATTTTATTTAGGCCTTGGTCGTGGAACATAAGGTGGTACATTGACTCCATCCTCCTCAAGCTTGAGTCAGACCATCCACTCCTGGTAATTCTCTTACTCTCCCATCATCTGTCCCACAGTCCTTCCCAACTATTGTGGGTGGGAAATCCCTCCTATGAACTTAGCATTTAAAAGATTTGATCATGCATGCAGAAAATGACCATTCAAAAGGCCTCTACTTTTTCTAATCTCCCAACACAAAACCCCACATTCATCCAATACAAAGGTATCAACAAGATTCCGTAATTCTACCTTAAGTCCTTCGTTTGATGTCGATCCCTTTGTTTTCTCGCTCTCTTTGATTGCAAGCCTCCTCCCAAAGATGGCATGCATTCACACATGCACAAACAAAGAGCTACAAACATGCATTTCATATACTAATTGTTGGGTTAGTTGTGACAATATCATAAAATAAACATCTAACTCAAACACATGATATGGTGGGACAGGAAAATTATTCCTTTTTGTATTAATATTCACAAGAGTAAACTTACAATATGTGGTCAGAACTGCTCCTCGAAACTGGTCATGGGCTCCTCTTCAACTATCCTCCAACAGCTTTTCTCTATACTTCTCTTTGCACAAGGATGGCTAAAGGTTGGGACAAAGGGAATGATAAATTGGGTATAGTTTCTTTACTATGATTTTTCCTCTTCAAATGGGACCCCCACTCCTTCTTTTATAGGTTAGAAGAAGCTAGGTATTTGGTTGAATGACCAACCATGCATGGACGAAAGGTTTTGTTAACTTACCCAAAGCTGTGTGTTCCGTCAACAACTTTCCTTTTTTCATGATTTTGTAGGTACACACGGGCTGTAGTGAGTCAACTAGGGTGTGCATGCATGCAATAGTGGAGCAGGGTGCATGGACCTTTAAAAAGGGTGTTTTTAAGAAGAGTTGTTCAGTAATGGCTTGGCAAAGAAGGAATATGAGATGTCCTGATGCCAAGTAAGCATGTATTGTGAAAATTAGGGTTATAATAGATGCCCCCTAATGTGTGAGGTCAGAAGAGCATTTGATGGCCAAAATACATTATCAATATTCACCAACGTACCAAACCAGTGAGCCCAGGGACCAGAATTCGGGAGGTGCCATCTGCAAAATGAAAATTGTCTCATCGAGGTGGGCATACCCATGCTCGAGATGAAATAAAATCATGGCTTCCAATCAAATACACTGCAGATCCATGTCATATAACTATATAAAGTGTAGCCGTGAGTAATACACAACAGATCTACATATCGAAATCACAAAAAGATATACATGTATAATATCCATCTTCTAGAAGCTAATAAGGACTGATGGTTGGAGATGAGGTCTTTAGAGCTCGAGCAACAACTTCAAAATCTTCAAAACTTAGGTAGGAGTGTAATATGAGTGTACGAATTCACTACCAAGAGGTCTTTGACGACTCGTCGAGCATGGACTAGAGGATCTTGATGATCAGACTGAAGGTTTCATTGATTTCGAAAAAAGACTTGATTGGACTTTTGGGATGTCTGAGCATGAGGGAAAGAGACAAACTGTAGAGGGGACAACTTAGGCTTGGTAAAAAACTTCCCTTGTACAATAGCATGACAAATGATGAGACTTAGGCAACATGGCATTGACATAAGTTCACGATGCAGGAGGCAACGCAATCTCTCAAAATGTTTGGAAGAATAACCAAACGGAGGAGGACAAAACTCTATGTAGCGAGAACAACTTCCCACGGTCATATTAAATCCCAGATCTTGACAAACAAACAGAAGGATGTGCTTTTTCCAAGGGCAAATCATTGTGCTTCCAATAAAAAAAAATACTTTTCCTTTCCTCTTTTTAGGGTATATTTGATTTTTTTTTGTCTTTTTCAATGATCGTGAAAAAAGAATAAAAGAATGCTACGTTACAATGGAGGAATGAGTGTCGCAAACATACTAGTTCTAGGTGCAAGGACAAGACTGCTTTTCAAAGAAAGGACACTCAAAAAAATCCCTCCAAGGTTCAAGGTGTCGAGACGTAAAGGAAAAGTGCTACACGGATTGCATTATAAAGCATGCTTTAGATGGTTCAGTTGAGAGAAACATGGAGCCGGCATTAGGCCAAAGACGTAGGAATGAAAATGTAGTTAACAAGACACAATGATAATGTCCTTCGATGTAAGTTTAACGATCCCAAAGAAGGTAAGCTCGGTCATTTTTCATGTTTAGAGAGTTTGAAAAAACACAAAAGGATACTCCACTGTGGTACCTTTTTCGAGAGTAGTCTAGTTGGTTCGAAAAAGGGGTAAATTAGCATAGAAAAGACGTCTATTCAAAACCATTTTAATGAATGTGATAAAGACAAGATCACTCGGCAATTTTTTCAGTTTTAAGGATTCTGAAAAAAGCTTAACTATGGACACCGTCAAGAATGTTCTTTTGGACCATTTTAACTAGTGTGAAAGAATAAGGTCACTCAACAATATTTTCAATTTTAGGGAGTTTTAAAAGAGATTAACTATGGACTCCATGGGGGTTCCTTTTTCATAAATTTAGTCCCTCAGGCCCGAAAATGGGTAAAATTATACCTAAGGGTACTCTTCTAGAGAACAGAGGCCTCTAGAGTATACCTTTGTTCGTACAGTTGACCATCCAGACTGAAAAAGGGGTAAAATACCGCCGGACAGATGTGAATTCAAATTTCAATTTAGCTAGCATGAAGGTCAACAAGATCACTCGACAATATTTTCATGTTTAGAGGATCTGAAAAGGGCTTAAAAGAAGACCCGTAAAGATTACTTTTATTAGTTAATCTGGATGAGATCGAAAAGCATAAATGCAGTCTCTCCAGATGTTGCTTTCGAATCTCAAAGCGAGCTTGAAAAACAACAAAGTTTTCTCATGATCGACACTTTGTGGGTCGATGCCTGGAATTTCCTCATAAGACCAAGCAAAAATGCCGCGGAATTCGTTAAATAAATCTGTGTAGGTTCGAATCTCTTCAGAGGAGCAGTCAACTCTGATGAAAACATTGTCCACGATGCTAGGGGTTCTGGAGATATTGATAGGTATCGTTTCAACAATGATTTCCATATTGCCTTCGGAAAATATGGTGTGGGCAGACAAAGAATTGATAGGACAAGACCTATCTCCAGTCATAGTCAAAGTGAATTCCCCTACTTCAATTCTGCTTAACGTTGGGAGGAATTAATATCTGTGATGAATATCATCCTAGGGTTTGTCCGGACTAGTCATTGCCTCAATGATTTCTTTGTCAGAGGGAAAGAATAAGTCTAAAGAGTCTGTATCAGCGAGGGAACCTTGACCCCAAATAGGCTCTAAAATTGGATCTAACTCTTGTGCAGGAGTTAGCTCAAGGTCGACGGAAGCTTGTTGGACTAGAGAGTATGCAACTTCTGCCATGGACAAAGGCATGTCCATACCATGGTTCCCTGTCCCTTCCATCGTGGCCAATGGGGAAGGAAGAATCCACGGATCATTGAAGTTAGTCATGCGAAACGATAAAACCTAGAAAATCTCAACCTTATGGTGGTCTGATATGAACTTAACATCACCCTGAGGAGGTGGGTAATCAGACGTACCCATCAAAGGTGGACACAAGCCAACCCCTATGTTGACGATGCTAGACTGAGGGTTATCAATCATTGGGACCACAGATGCCCCCAATGAAGGGTTAGAACAAGAGAAAGACAACTGATCAATGGTCACGATCCGACCTTCGTGTGGAAACAACAAGACCCGAAAAACCGTCACGACCATTACTTGCATGGCATAGGTCCAATTCCTTCCTAACAAAATATTGTAGTCGAGCGATGCATCAACTACTTCAAATTTGACACACACGGTTTTCCCCCCTAACTGCACAGGGAAAGAAGGGATGATTCCATGTGGTCGGAATGAATGACCATTGAAAGAAGTGAGAAGAGTAGGTGACGGAGACAAAGCAGGATAGCCAATGGCCTTCCAACATGCCAAAGACATTACGCATGTCGAGGCACCCTCATCAACCAATGTGCGAAAAATGTTTCAAGTAAAAGTTTTCATGGAATAAGCCACTACTATGTGGAAAACTACGTGGTAAGGAAGATGAGGTTTTAAGTCAGTTGTATCAAGAAATATTGTACCCTAGTTATAGGTCTTGGTAGATCCTAAAGAAGCTAACAAATCCTTTCTCTGGGAAGTGCAGCTCTGGAGGACTTCCAAAGCCGACATTGCACAAGGGGTTTGAGACAAATCCTCCACCACAGAGTAGTTCTAGGTGGCCCTTGCATTTGGGTTATGAGAAGCTTTTTTGAATGCACCTTTTGGGATGTGTGTCATGGTTTTGACCAATGTATTCTCAATATGAAGAGGAAGGGATGGGATTTTGGCTTCTTTGCCTTTCTCAGAGATACCTGTTTTACTGTAGTCATGTGCTCTAGTTGATATTTAGGCATCACCTTTCACCATATACACATTCGTGGATGCAGGATTATTCATAGGTAGAGGGGGTCCTTGACTGCCCCCTTCCATGCTTGTAGAGGCTTGAGTTAGTTTTTTCCCATGTCGAAATGGGTTCGTTAACACGGGAGGTTGTTGCTGTGACAATAAATTTTGGGCCTCCACGAGCTGAGGGCACTGATGAGTCGGGTGGTCTTCCGCACATAGGTTACACGGATACTTTGATTTCCTTTTTTCAGTGTTTTCCCCACCAACATTATTAGTGGGTTTCTTATCCCCTATACCCTTCTTACATTGTTTCTTCTTTCCATCAGACTATTGGGTGGCCTTTGGTTTTGTTGATTGCACACTGTGTACATCTGACGATTGGGTAGGGGGAGCAGTCGGACCAGTGGTCTGGTTGGCCGCTGTGTGCTGTATAAACAGTTGTTGCAATTGTTTTGTCAGTTGTTCAGAGGGATTTGCTTATGTTGAACCAACAATGCCATCGGCATGTTGTCCATCTCTCTGTCTAGTTTTATCAAGTATTGATCATGGCGCATCTGAAAATATTTCGTACAGTAGACTAGACTGATAATAAATCAGCTCAAGTTGTTGGGCTCTCATGATTGTATATTCTTCGAAAAACACTCCCAATGTTGTGACATCTTTGGATAATTGTTGGACAAAAGACTTAAGGAACCAATCAAGCAGGAATGTTGGTGGGACTGGCACCTTAATAAAACTCTTCTGGTGTCTCCATTCTCGGATGTGATCCGAGATATGGTTCACCTTTGTCTATTCAAAATTGGCCAGCAATTCTGTGTTGGTGTCATATGTCACAGGTAATTGGAAATGGTTTAGGAAAGCCATTGCCAATTCTCCGAAGGAAGAGTATCTTCAGTGGCCGAGCTCAATGTACCATTTTGCAACACTCCCAATGACAGTGCGTTGAAAAAATCACAATTCTACAGAGTCGTCTTTCAATGAATTAGACGAGCATCAAGGTGAAAGGTAGTCACATGATCCCTTGGATATTCATTAGGATTGACTTTGAACTTTGGTATGTCTGAAGGAAATTTCATTGGCATAGGGGGCTAATGCGGATTGTGATGGATGGGGTCATTCAAAAACCTTGTTAAGTTTGACAAATGTAAGGTTGCCAAGAAAGGTAGTTTGGTTTGTTGGTGATAACCATGGAAAAAGGGACCTGTAGTTTGCCTGGCACCAGGTTGCCAGGAAAAGTTGGGTTGCTGGCCAGGGTTCTGGTAAAAACCTTGGCCCTGACTAGTGTATGGATTATGTGTTTGGGGTGACATCATCGGCTAATTCCTGAAATAGGATGTAGATGATTGGGCATGCATTATATTCATAGGACTTTGGGAAGGGTTGCCCCATGCCGATCCAATGGGCATAGGTCCTGTGCCTTTCCCAGGGTTCCATTGGTTTTGAAAGGAGTTACCCCTGATCGACATTCCTGATGAGGGATCTGATCCCTGCCAAGAATTCCAAGGTCTAGTGTGGAAGAAGTTCTTGGGTTTGCCCCCTATGCAGGAATAGTACCCTGCATAGGATTAGGTTGTCCCTAACTGGGGTTTTCCCCGGTCAGGAAAGAAACGGATGTGAAAGCATTGTTACCAAATGCCCCAAACAAAGAAAATGGTGTCGACACTACTGACATATTCTGAGAAGGTGGTCCTTGACTCCCTACTCCAAATGAGCTATGGTGTGTATTCGGTCCAACGGAATGTTGGTGAGCACTGCTGAGCGAAGGGGACAAAGGAGGGATGTGGCCTCCTCTGTAAGTAAATGCATTAAAGGAAGCTGATGTTCCCCCCATGGACCCTTGTAGAGGAGCATTAGAGCTCCCTGCCTCCAGACCTAAAGTCTGTAAAGTGGAGTAGGTAAGTACAGGACCTGTACCTGAGCTAGGCATCCTGTATGAGAATGGAGGGCATGTCGCACTCTGTGTAAAAGGAGTAGTGGCCACTGCCAAAGATGGTATCATACCACTGCTTGAGGTAGAGGCAGTTGAGACCATGGTGGCTCAAACTGGTGACGGTTGGTTAGGAGGTGGAACACCCCATATGGTGACAACCGTAGCAAAAATATAAGGATTCCCGAAAGAAGTGACAACACTTGTTTCCATTGCTTCCCATTTAAGGATGTCAAAATTTCCTCTAAAAGAGGCTAGTCAGGTAGAATTTCTAGTGACCCGGTCGCTTCAAACGACCCTTGTTGGTCCAGTTTTCTCCTTAGAGGTGGTAGGGGTGGCTCCAGTGTAACCGAAGGCAGGCCCAAAAGCCTTTGTGACCGACGGAGCTCTTGATCCTCCACTATGTGAGAATATAAAATCCACACTAGGGCTTTCTACTCATTCAACAAAGATCAACACAAACTAGAAAAAGTCCCTACAAGATAAAACAAGCAAACACTAAACTAGTTGGAAGAACAGTTACAACATCCAACACTAGAGAAACTTATCAGTACAAGTGAAAATCGAAAATGGAAGCACCCTCTAGGTATACTCTACAAAGCGTGGCCTGATTTCTATCCTAGGTACCATGGTATACCCCCGCAGTCACCCGTGTATGTCACTAAAAAAGATAGCCAAATAGGTTTCCAACACGTGAACAATCACCAGGCGGGTATAGTCGACAGTCGAGTAGACCACAATGAGCAGGGTATCAAGCCCGAAACCTGTCAAGGGTACCGAAAGCAAGTGTTCTAGAAGACAACTGAGGACCTCGAACGGATTCGAGACCCACGAATCTGCGTGGCAAATGCAATCGACGAAATCCCAAGACAAGCCCTCTATATGTGTTCTCCACTACGATTGGTCCGACTTTAGAGGGGTTATCTCCACTACCTTTCCGCATGTGACCTTGTGTTTAGCCTTTATGTTAGAGGGGGGTCCCAGATAAATTTCACGATACTGGACTTGGACACTCCCTAACTCAAACTCCGATGTTTGATTTAATGGCCTTGAAGAGTTTCCTCTCCAACCTAATTCAAGGCCCTAACCCTAAACTAGTTGGTTGACCCTACAAACATAAAACTTCTAATTAATTTTAGATTTAGTGTTCTTTTTTAAGGCTTGTATTAAGTCAAGGGTTATGGAAATGAAACTAGTGATGTTTTGAGCGACAGAAAGTGAAAATAAACAGAAAACTGGAAACAAAATAACCTTTATGAACAAATTCAAATTTGCATTTTCAACTTCCTAACGAACTTTTCAAATTATGATTTCTAAGATCTTTAAATCATCCCACTCAACACAGGATTTCACTCGACTACGAGCTACTTATTTTCTAAGTAAACCATTAAGAACTTATGAAAACAAAACTTTTCCTCGATTATTAATTCAACAATCACTTATTCAATCAAACCAAGAAGTGAAAGGAATTTTTATTTTATTTAATGCACAACAAAAAGGAAAAATAATGACAAGTAAATAACATGAAAACTTATGGTCTGAGTGCAGATCGCAAAGAGCCACTGAGTTGAACACAGAAGCCGATAAAAGAAGACTCTCACACTTGTCTAAAAACCCTATGAAAGAAAAAAAAATAGGAAAACTTTTCAATGAAAAAGAAATCTATTTATGTAACCAAACCTAAGTTGTTGACTACTATGATAGAGGCTAAAATGAAGTCAAGGAAATTCCTGAGAGGTATAACTCTTGATAAGGAAGAGGATGACTGCCTCTCCTTACACAAAAATTTTCTCAACAGTCACGTTGCTGACAGTTCAACAACCAGTGTGTGCACGTGGGTTGTATAATATCAGGGTGCAAGTACACATGTGCATGCCTTAGACAGGCCGCATGTACCTCTGATATCCTTCAAAAGATGAAAAACAAGCAATCCAACAGTGGTAGAGACTACTGGTATTGAACAACTAGCGTCCCTCAAAGACTCGGAAACTCACTTTCACATAAAAGAAAAACAATTTAAGGAAAAATTCATAGAACAAAATCAATCTGAGGTGGTACCTAAGCTATAAAAATGAAAACACAAAGACCAGAATGAGATCCAGAAAACCACTGAGGAGGATCACTCCTGACAAGGGAGAGGATGATTGCCTCTCTATTTATTTTTTTTCTGAATTCACACACACGACTGACACTTCATCAACTAGCGTGTACATGCAGGCTATGTGAAGGTAGGGCACAGGAACACACATTCAGGCCTTGTACAAGCTGTGTGTACCTCTGTGACTCTTGTAAAAAAAAAAATCCATCCAAGCAAAGAAACAGAGACAACTGGTATGGAAGACCATAATCTATGTTAGCTCAGAATTTTGCAGAAACTTTAAAAATAAAGAATGAAACCAATTTTTGAAAATACCCAAGAAAGCAATCCCAGAAAACCCTAGAGATCCCCAGTATGGTCGCCAATTCTGTTGTGGGTGGGAAATCCCTCCTATAGACTTAGCATTTAAGGGCTTTGATCATGCATGCAGAAAATGACCATTCAAAAGGACTCTACTTTTTCTATTCTACCAATACAAAACCCCACATTCATGCAATACAAAGGTATCGAAAAGATTCAGTAACTCTACCTTAAGTCCTTTGTTTTATGTCGATCCCTTTGTTTTCTCTCACTCTTTGGTTGCAAGCCTCCTCCCAAAGCTGACCTGCATTCACACATGCACAAATAGAGAGCTACAAATATGCATTTCATATACTAATTGTTGGGTTAGTTGTGACAATATCATAAAATAAACATCCAACTCAAACACATGATATGGTGGGATAGGAAAAGTATTACTTTTTGTATTAATCTTCACAAGAGTAAACTTACAATAAGTGGTCGGCACTGCTCCTCAAAACTGGTCCTGGGCTCCTCTTCAACTATCCTCCAACTGATTTTCTCTATACTTCTCTTTGCACAAGGATGGCTAAAGGTTGGGACAAAGGGAATGCTAAATTGGGTATAGTTTCTTTACTATGATTTTTCCTCTTTAAATGGGACCCCTACCCCTTCTTTTATAGGCTAGAAGAAGCTAGGTATTTGGTCGAATGACCAGCCATGCATGGATGAAAGGTTTTGTTAACTTACCCAAAGATGTGTGTTCCATCAACAACTTTCCTTTTTTCATGCTTTTGTAGGTACACACGGGCTGTAGTGAGTCAGCTAGGGTGTACACATGTACAGTAGTGGAGTAGGGTGTGTGGACCTTTAAAAAGGGTGTTTTTAAGAAGAGTTGTTCAGTGATGGCTTGGAAAAGAAGGAATATGAGATGGCTTGATTCCAGGTAAGAATTTCTTGTGAAAAATAGGGTTATAACACCCACCTGATCTCGTAATGTGCCCTGGTGTTTTTTCCATAAGACCAGTTCACACTCTTTTGTCGACTATCGTGCACTTAAGAATCTACACACCAACGAAACTTTATTTTCTAAGATTTCTCTTATGGAATCCCTTTCAAATCCTGAAGTGGTTTCCCTTGATAACCCTATTGAAGAAGATCCATCCCTCATTTTAATGACCACCAATGAACCAAGCACATCTACTGTTCCTCTCCTCACCCATAATTTCCATATCAAACATGAATTGGCGACCCTCATTATGGACATTGGCTACCAAAATAACCTTACCTCATAGGACTTGGGACAATGCCTCAAACTACCCACTACTTTGCATCCAACCCCATACCAATTTGGTTGAGTACAAAAGGGCGGCCCTCATCTCATAAACTCTAGGTATTGTGCAATCACCTTCGCCATTGGTCTGTTTCACAATAGAGTCATGTGTGACATCTTCCCTCTATATTGTGCATACTTATTACGTGGCCTCCCCTACTAACAGGCTTGACACGTTGTATACCATGACGAATCCCACCAATATCATATGCAATTGGACGAGCGCACATATGTTCTCACATCATCTTCTCCTAAACCTACTCCATCCCTTATTGAAAAAGCATCGATTAAGCAAGTCAATATCAATAAATGTGTATATTTGTACTTAGTGCTCCTTATTAAACCTGATAATTTGTCCACTCCTACACCTCCGAACATGATCCCCTTGCTTGATGAATTTTACAATGTATTCACACGGCCCATAGGATTACCCCCATCTCACTTTATTGAGCATTCCATTGACCTCATACCAGGCACATCCTTACCCAATTCCCATTCCTACCTCCTTACACATCGATAATGTTATAAAATTGAATGTCAAATTGGCCAACTTCTGGAATCCGACCACATCAATCCTTCATCGTTGCCCTGTGCGTCCCCTTCCTTTTTTATCCCCAAGAAATAAACTTATGAGTGGATCCTCGTAACTGACTACCGCTCCCTCAATAAAGCTACTGTTAAAAATCGATATCCCCTTCCTTGGATCGAGGATTTGTTGGACCACCTACAAGGGGTTTGCTTCTTCATTAATATGGACTTGAAAATCAGGTATCATCAAGTGTCCATGAAGACATCAGACACATGGAAGAAAAAATTCAATACCAAATTTGGGATTTTCAAGTGGATGGTCATGTCATTCAGGCTGATGAATACACCAACCACATTCATGCGCCTCATTAATGACATATTCAAACCACAGCTGGGTAAGTTTGTTGTTATTTATTTGGATGATATTTTGATCTTTAGTAACTTTTGGCAAGACCATTTGCAACATGTATATAGAGTGCTTGAATTTATATGTGAGCATAAGTTGCAGGTGAAGGAAAAGAAGTCCTTCTTTGGATAGACTTCCATCAAGTACTTCAGATTCATAATGGATACCCAATATCTACACCCAGATCCCTCGAGGGTGCAAGATTTGGTGTAATCACCAACGCCATCCAACTCACATGACCTCAAAAGTTTCATGGGGGGCATCAATTTCTACAGGAAATTTGTCTCCCACTTCTCACAACTGGCTTGATCTCTACACCAGTTGTTAGATCAATAAAAAAATTTGTGGACTCCAAAGGTTGAGCATCATTTTATGAAATTGAAGAAAACATTTTGTTCAACCCTTGTTCTAATACTGCCCGAAGTGAATCATCCCTTTGATATTGAGACATATGCCTCTTAATTTTCCATTGGGGTTGTACTTGAACATGGAGGTCATCTAGTAGCATATCACTCTGAGACTCTTACAGAATCCAAAGTCAACTACAACACATATGACAAGGAATTATACAACTTGGTACAGACACTCAAGCAATGGTGCCACTAAATTATGGGTAAATACACCATCCTACATAGCGACCATCATCTGCTAATATACACCAACTCTCAGAGTAAGATGTAGGAACAATTCTATTTAAAGTGAGAAATGCATATTCAATAGTTTCACCTAGTTATTAAATATAAGAAGTGAACCTCCAATAAGATTGTGGACTAATTAAGTCAGCCCCTAATGCAAGTTCTACACATTTTAGAAGTGCATTGTGTAACTTATGATGCATGGAAGAAAATGTATGCTATAGATCCATGTTTCAAAAAAATCTCGCATGCTTTGCAGCAACCCACTATCATCAACCAGACTCCCTTTCTAGACTACACCATCCATGAAGGGTGGTTCTACAAACTCAATTAGTTATGTGTGTTGCAAACTGAAGATCGTTTCATTCTAATCCGAGAAGCACACACATATTCTTTCAGTGTACATTTTGTCACAACCAAAACCATCCTCAATATTCAATGCCATTTCTACTGGCCTGCACTATCCAAACAAGTGGAAAAATGCATTCGTACTTTCTCCCTCTATTCATAAAGTAATCCATCTAATTGTGTGCATGGTTTGTACCAACCTCTCCTAGTTCCTTCTCTTCCATGGGAATCCATTTACATGGACTTCTGAGTGGTATCCCTATAACATTTCACAAGCATGATGTTTTTTGGGTCATAGTTTGTTGTTTCTCTAATATGAATGTATTCATTCCCTACCATAAAAATACAACTCCTGCAAAATCCACCAACCTATTTTTCCATCGTGCATGGCCTCATGTTGGATGTATGGGATGACCAGGGTTCTACCTTAGTTCTCCAACAAAAATCTAGAAACCATTGACCCCTCTAGTAAACCAGAAGGCAACACTGCAAACAGAGTGGACAATGTAGTCTCACCCAAGATGGATTATGGGTGACTACAAGATGAATATTTTTTTCGTCATGGAAGGGTCTCGGGATGTTCTATTTCTTATACTTTTACTTTAACATGCATCATATTACACCATTCATCCATATATAATAGTTATTTCATTCTGCATGCTACAAGACACTATTCTATCCATTCATCATTCATTCATAATTGCAGAAACAACAAAAACATCAAACATATCGAAACACATAATTTTACCATGGTTCACCCCCCTGGGTTATGTCTACAAAGATATTTTTTTTCTTATTATTATTCATCCAAATAGGGAATTGCACACATTACATCAAAAGTATTTCATACTCCATGAGTTTAACCAGTGTCGCACCAAGCTTTAGAGCTTGTGATCTAACCCTCAGTTACACTCCATAAGTCTTCATTACCTCCCCAGCTATACAACCAAAAATGATACTTCAACCAAAACATATCAAAGACTCAAGACTCAAAAGGGTTCTTCAAGATAGGTTCTCCACACATGAGTTCTAATACTTCACAATGATAATTGATACCTCTAGCTACCTCATACATCCTCTATTTATATTACAAAAGTGTGTAAAACCCATTACATCATACTCCAAAACCCTAATTCTAAGTGGACTCATCTTGTCCACATTCTAACTGCCTTTGTGCACTAATCCATAATTTTGTTGCGTTGATTTTCCTTTACTCCCATCGTGCACTGCTTCCTTGTTCCATTCTGCCTCATTTGTTGTGTTTTATCTCGAAGCTTACCCTAAAATTTCTTGCTCCAACATGTCCCCAACACTAACCTATGGCTCGTCCTAAGGCACTCAGGTAGTGTCTTCCTCGTGCACCGATTTCTCCAATGCCCAGAACTTCTTTAAGAGTTCAACTACTTGTGTCTTCGCTTACACACTTTTTCTGTTAGGGTATCCACCACTTGCATTGTGACGTGCTCCTTCAACATTTCTATACTTTCTGAGTGCATCTTTTCTAGCCTGTCTTTCTCTCTTTCCAAATCTGTTATCATCTTCTTTGCTTGCTCCTGAAGTGGCTCCAACTGAGCCTGTATTGTCTATATTTCTTCTTGTATTGTCTTCAATTCTACTTGTAGATTATTCATTTCCTGCACAACCTTCATTCTTTGTGATATAGTAATTTCCTTCTATATTTGCTTTAAATCTTGAACTATGGTATTCAACTTCTATTCCATATGATCCAACTATTGGATTCCTTCATCTTCTACCAGGCTCATTGTTATAGAATAATTCCCTCGTGGACATGTAAATATTCCCTTGGAGTACAAACCCCTAATACCAAGACAGAAAAAAACACAAGTGGACACTAACATCCCTTTGAATTTAGTTTAACTACTCAGAAAGAGAGAGAAGGAGAAAATGTGTGATGCACCTAGTTTCGAAGTTTGTCCTCGCTGCTTCCAATTTGAGCTTGATCTCCATACTCCTTAGAACAATTTGATACCTGCAATGCAATAGACAAAAAAGAGAAACAAAGAAATCCTACTCTACAAGATTATATCAAACAAATTCATCTACAAAGATTGAAGGAACAGTAGACAAGAATATGCAAGAAAACGCAAGCTTGAAGGAAATATGTCAAGTAGATTAAAATGAGAACCCAAAGAGAATACTTACAAACAAGGATGATGATGTGACATTCCTCCAAGATCCCCTCGTCTAGCCCTTGCACGAAGCTACCAAAATCATAAATTTTATATTCAAAAGCTTCCTCCCTTTATCCATGTAAAGTCCTCATTATATAAGATTTGGAGTCTTGACCACCATGGAGAAGATCAGTCATTAGTTCCACTAAAATGGGATCTCCAATATTTTTAGGGAGAAAATATATCTGCAAGGATTTTAGGGAGAAAATATCTCTCAAGGATTTTAAGGAAGAAATATCTCTCAAGATTCACCAAATTAGGATTTTGGTTTGAGAAAATATCTCAACCATCCATGAGATTCTCAACCTCTCCTTGAGATTAGGAAACTAAATGTGAGGTGGATTCTCAACTAAATTAATTTCCTTTTTATGAATATTAATGAATAATTCATGTGCACATAGTATCTTGACCTTTATATAATATATTTCTCCTCCACATTGACTATGGATTGTGACATATGTTATTTCATGGTGTGAGTGTATGTGACACTTTTATGACATTTGTGACACTTAGGGCTGTTAGGACCACACAATGTACCTTTTTGCCCAAACTTTTTGCGACCATTACACTCTTGTTTCACTCACATTTAAACTCATATTATCACTTTATCCTATCTTTCCAAAGGTATACAACGTCTCTTCTCTTTACTATACCTTTAATCTATTTTGCATATAATTTTACATCACTCTCGTACTTAACCATTGATTAGAAATGTATACGTGCTGAAACAGTTCGAGCTGTAGTTTAGCATTGAGGCCTGTTGCTGAAACAACAACTCATAAGTTGTTACACAGTCCATGGTTGATGATGATGAAACTCAGAAGCTGTTACACAGTCCGTGGTCGACGATGCTGAAACTTAGAAGCTGTTACACAGTCCATGGTCGACGATGCTAAAACACATAAGATGTTACACAGTCCGTGGTTGACGATGTTGAAACACAGAGGAAGCTATTACACTGTCCATGGTCAATGATGTTGAAACACAGAGGAAGCTGTTACACAGTCCGTGGTCAACGATGATGAACAACAACTCACACAGATTGACTACAACAACTGCACCGTGAGCCAAGCATCAACCATCGTTGTTGCCTGAGAAGTGTTGAAACAGTTAGAACGCAAATCCCGTGGCTGAAACAACCCGCGATTTGCGATGCCGAAACAACATACAACAACAGTAACAAGAAAAGAGTTGTTACTCCAGCCGTAACAACAACACCTCACTCAACACTCGTAATAACATTCTGTTGCGGGAGACTAGGATACCCTATTCCAGTTTAGAAAGTTGATATGACTAAGAATAGGACTCAGATATACACCTGTAATTTGTTGATCAATTGTATCGAAGGGATTCTCCTCTTTAAATAAGAGGAAATCACCATTCGAGGGATATCCATTTTTTGTACTAAGAAGGGTTTACAGAGAAGGATGTACTTCATTTCAGATTGTAATATGATACATTGATAGATGAATAAAAGATTGTTCTAAGCATTTCTCTCTAGCCTTTTCATTTCAGGGGAATCTTGTGAGAAGGGAGGGCCCACCTTATTCACAAGATTTAGCCGTTAGTTTTGTAGTGTGTTAGTGTGATCTCTGTTTATGCCTTGATTAAATTCTGTTTTGCTGAAACACTACTTTATTGAATTCTGTTTTGCTGAAACACAACTTTACTGAACTCTGTCTTGCTGAAAACTCTGCTTCACTGAACATTACATTGTTTTCATGTGATTCATGCTTGGGTAACTGTTAATTATTTTAGTTAGCAATCCTATTAGATGAATTTATGAAATCTTGGTAATCAAAAATAGGTGCTGAAGTTTCCTGCTTGGGAAAGAGGGTCCTGTTCTCTGTTAGGGATAGTTAGCCTTCAATGCATTAATGAGTTCATGAAAGTGTGATAATCAGAAACAAGGTGCTGAAGTTTCCTTCTTGGGAAATAGGGTCCTGTTCTCTGTTAGGGATAGTCAGCCTTCAATGCATTAATGAGTTCATGAAAG
This sequence comes from Picea engelmannii, assembly GCA_009831015.1. Taxonomy (NCBI): domain Eukaryota; kingdom Viridiplantae; phylum Streptophyta; class Pinopsida; order Pinales; family Pinaceae; genus Picea; species Picea engelmannii. Next base: position 361,895 of record ML792277.1, on the reverse strand, counting down.
TGTGCTAATCAAAAACAAGGTGCTAAAGTTTCCTGCTTGGGAAATAGGGTCATGTTCTTTGGTAGGGATAGTTAGCCATCAATGCATTAATGAGTTCATGAAAGTGTGCTAACCAGAAACAAGGTGCTGAAGTTTCCTTCTTGGGAAATAGGGTCCTGTTCTCTGTTAAGAGATAGATAGCCTTCAGTGTGCATGTCAATTATTTCAGTTAAGCAATGAGTTCATAAAGTATGATGATCGAAAATAGGTGCTGAAGATTCCTGCTTTGGGAATAGGGTCCTATTCTCTGGTTACAGAATAGTTGGTCTTTCCTGTTGCAGTATCTTGTTGTTATTTTAATGTAATCCAGGATTCTTAAATTAATCATTTCTTTAAACTTTGAGCTCTGCAATAGATAGATTGCTTTCTTGTAATTCAAGTTAGAACTTCAGTTTGTTCAAGGCAAGTGTGATTGATATAGTTCTTACTACAACTCTGGGTTGCTTTTGAGATTGAGCATATATAGTGTGTGGTTACCTTGGAAATAAACATACTTCCCTGGGTTGACAATTTATGTAGCACTTGATTGTTTAGATTAAATAAGCAATTATAGTGACCAACATTTTGGCATCGTTGCCGGGGAAGGTAATTATAGATTTCAAAAGCACTTATGATTTTTCAGATACAAAGATTGAATGAGAGGACACGAAAACCCCAAAGACACTGACCCTACAGGTGGTAGGGGAAGAGGAAGAGGAGGAAGAAAGACTTATATTGACGATATTATATCAAAGTCTGAATCTGCTACTCAATGACCAAACCTTCGGAAACAAAAATCCCAGCCTTCATTTCAAGCAAACTTTGAAAGAGGGAAAGAAGTTTGGAGTCCTGAGACAGTCTAGAAACCAGCTGGAAACATTGAGGATAGAGCAAGCGCTGCAGGGGAGTAGAAAAAAGAAAACATGGATGAGTACAATGAAGAATTGCATCATGAAGAACAGGCAAGTCCTGAAGGAGAGGTAAATGATGAAAACTCTTTCTCCACATTAGGATTTCCTATTGGTGATCTTCCTAGAGGGGTAGCCCCCATGAAGAACATTCCACTCTCAGCACTACCTAATTTTCATGGTTTGTCTTCAGAAGATCCTGATGAATTCCTTTTTGAGTTTGATATATTATGCAAAAGTTATGATTACGTTTCCAATGATAAAAAATTAAAGCTATTTCTAGCAACATTAAAAGGAAATGCACTAAGACGGTTCATGAGTCTTGGAGGCCATGTAATCACAACACGGGACCAAATGAAACAGAAATTCCTGAATAAATACCAGGACTATTGCCGAACAAGAGAAAAGAGGGAGGAGCTATTTAAGATGATGCAGAAAGAGGATGAAAATCTGGAGGACTTTGTAGAAAGGCTACAGTATAATCTACAAAGATCCAGTCACCCCAATGTAAGTAAAGATATTTTCAAAACTATATTATTAAAAGGAGTAAGGGATGATTGTCTAGATATGATGAATATGCTTGGAAAAGAGGACATATCTAAGGAATCATACGATGAAATTGTTAATTTATGCAAAAGATGTTCAAGAGGAGCTTCAAGAAATAGATCAAATAGCAGGGACACCACATTTTCAAGAGTCCAAAAATCAGCCAGTGGGTGAGCAACAAGAGCCGAGACAGGTAATTCACTTGAAGGTTTTAAAACTGAAATGGTAAGCTCTTTTGCCTCACAAATTGACACCCTGCAGATTCAAAAGAAGCAAGTAGAAGCAGAAGCAGCCCTGTCCATCTTTTGTTCTCAATGCAGAGACAAGCACCCATGAAGGGAATGTCCATTGGAAAAAAATCCAATCTGCACCATCTGTGATAAAGATCATGAAACTCAATAATGTCCATCTTTACCAGGGATCAAGGCAACATTACAACCAACGGACGAAGAAGCTGAAGCTATCTATCTGTTGACACAGAGAAGGCAATGGAAACCACGGGGACAAGGTATGAATCCTAACATGCCATTTACATCTTCTAATCATTGGAATAATTATCCTTCTTTCAATCAAATGAGTTACCCCCCCTATAATCAAATGAAATATCCTAATCAAATGAATTACCCACCCACGCAACAAATTAACCCACCCTTTGTTGATCCATCAATGTGGACTCCTTGGCCTCCACAACAACAACAACCATATCAAAACCAATGGAATCCAAATTGGAGAGGACAACAAATCCCCTTCCCAAATCAATTACATCAATCACAATTTCTACAACCACTCTCCTTACCATCAGGTACTCCACCAAACAATCAAATAATGAGACCCCAGCTACCTGTACAACCTAACCCTAACCCCAATAATAAAGTTGTGCAGTGCATTGATATTCATAACCAGCCTACACTTTCTCTTCTCCCTACGCAATGCAACGATATTCATTTACTATCTGGGAGAATAGTAGACCCTACCATAGCCGATGTTACCTCTTCTAAAGAGGAAACAAAAGAGCATGATGTACCTGAAGAGGTACAATCATCCTCTAACAATGCTGCTGAAACAACAAAACCACCATTTCCTGAGCGTTTAGCTTTGACAAAAACACCTGAGCCACCAGCTTTCAATCTTCTAGGGGAGTTACAAAATTTGTATGTCAAAATTCCTCTACTACAAGCACTCTGAGACATGCTAATCTATGCCAGGATGATGCGAGACATTTGTGTTAAGAAGCCTGGTAGGAAAATTAAGGATCCCCTCACAGTCCATGTTATGGGAGACTTGTCTGCACTAATGTCAGGTAAAACCCCCCCAGTTAAATATGGTGATCCCGGCCACCCTACCATCTCAGTACAAGTTGGAAAAATGATAATCCCTCGAGTCCTGGTAGACTTAGGTGCCGCTATAAATATCATGACTCTAAAAACCTTACAACTTCTACAACTGCAAAATGAATTCAGAGACACCCCAACTATCCTAGAATTAGCTGACCGATCCACAATTAAACCAAAGGGAGTCATTGAAGACCTAATTATCTCAGTGGAATCTTGGAATTATCCAGCTGACTTAGTGGTACTACAACCTAAAACAAAGTTGGGGGGCCACCCTCTAACTTTGGGCAGGCCTTGGCTAGCCACAACATATGCTTTTATCAGTTGTAGATCAGGATAAATGACAATTTCCAATGGTTACGAAACTAAACAGCTTACCCTCTACCCTCACGCTACACCCCTAATTAATAATGATAATTCTGTATGGGTAGACTTTGACGATCAACTTACTCAACCCATTATGACTATCGGACAAGATTTAAGCCTTAAAGATTCCACCGAGGATGAAGTAATTAATAATTTTATTTGCGAACCCTCCTCTGTGACTCCAGAAACTCATAACCAACTAGCTACACTAATGGAGTCAGATAATCAAGAAAACCTTAACTCAGAAAGCCCACTTCAAACACCTAACACCATCTCTTCTAAAAGCATACCAGTAGAAATTGAACCTGGCAAAACACTGAACATAAACCCTAATCTGACAGATGCTGAAACACAACAATTAATGAAGTTACTTCTGGAAAATAAAGAAGCATTTGCTTGGGATTACATAGATATGAAAGGAATCTCTCTCCGAATTATGTACTCATCGAATATATATTAAGGAAGATTGTCGACCGATCTGCCAATCTCAATGATGAATCAACCCCAATTTAAGAGAAATACTTAAAGAAGAACTCCAAAAATTGCTTTATGCAGGGTTTATTTATCCTATATCAGACAGTGAATGGGTTTCTCCATTGGTAATAGTTCCTAAGAAAAATGGGAAATGGAGAGTATGTGTGGATTATAGAGCCTTAAATAAAGCCACTCAAAAAGATCACTTTCCATTACCATTCATTGATCGGGTGTTAGACAGTTTGTCAGGGAAGAATTTTTTCTCATTTTTAGATGGTTTCAGTGGGTATAACCAGATCAAAATTGCACCCCAAGATCAAGATAAAACCACTTTTACTAGCTCTTGGGGAACCTTTTCTTATAGAGTTCTCCCATTTGGACTATGTAATGCACCAACAACCTTCCAAAGAGAAGTTATAGGAATCTTTTCTGATATGCTTAATGACTCTATGGAAATTTTTATGGATGACTTTACTCCTTATGGTGTTTCTTTTCAGGAAGCACTACAAAACCTTGAAAAAGTGCTCAAACGATGCATACAAGCCCAACTCTCCTTAAGTACAGAAAAATGTCATATGATGATGAGTGAAGGAATAGTGCTTGGACATTTTATCTCATCTCAAGGAATTGAGGTAGACCCATCTAAGATACAAGTCATTAAGGATCTTCCTACTCCCAAAACCCAAACAGAGGTAAGAATTTTTCTAGGACATGCTGGATACTACAGAAGATTTATCAATTTTTTTTCCAAAATAGCTTCTCCCGTGTTTGTGTTACTGATGAAAAATGCTGAATTCAAATGGACTAAATCTTGCCAGGAAGCATTTAATACACTTAAACATCAGTTATCTATAGCTCCTATTCTTAGAGGACCTGATTGGACACTTCCCTTTCATATATCCTCCGATAGTTCAGATACTGCAATAGGCGTTGTCTTGGAACACGAAGAAAATCATCTCCCTTATGCTATTTATTTCATCAGCAAGAATATGACTCCTTCTGAACTCAATTATACAGTTACTGAAAAGGAATTCTTAGCAGTTATCTATGCTATTAATAAATTTAGACATTATATTACTGGCTACTCTACTTTTTTCCATACTGATCACTCAACTATCAAATATTTAATGAACAAACCTATCACAAATGCTCGAGTCACCAGATGGTTACTATTATTGCAAGAATTTGATATTACAATTGTAGATAGACCAGGAAAAGAAAATGTAGTTGCTGATTTCCACTCTAAGTTGACACCTGATGATGATACCCCAGTAGATGATTCCTTTCCTGATGAATATCTATTTGTAGTTTCTGCTCACTCACCTTGGTACGCAGACATTGCTAACTACTTGGTTGCATGGAAGTTACCACCACACCTATCCCACCGAGAGAAAAGAAGAATCATTCAACAAAGTGCTCGGTATAGTTGGATAAGTGGGTGTCTTTTCCATACAGGACTTGATCAAGAATTCTGAAGGTGCATTATAGAAGATGAGGTTTATGATCTACTAAAATCTTGTCATGATGGCCCTTGTGGAGGGCATTTTGCAGATAAGAGAACAACACATAAAATTCTCAGGATGGGGTACTATTGGCCCTCACTTTTCAAAGATGAAAAGAAATATGTCTGGGCCTGTGATAGCTGCCAAAGAGTGGGCCAACCTAATCATAGAGATGAAATGCCATTAAACCCCCAGATAGTACTTGAACCATTTGAAAGATGGGCCTTAGACTTTGTAGGACCCATTAACCCCCCGTCCAATAAAAAAGGTTACATAGTGGTCTACACAGACTATATGACTAAATGGGTGGAAGCTAAGGCACTCCACAGAGCGACTAAAGAAGCAGTTACAGATTTCTTATTTGAAGACATCTTCATCAGATTTGGAGTGCCAAGAGAATTAGTTACAGATGGAGGACCTCCTTTCACTTCTCATGGTTTCAAAGCCACCCTTCAAAAATATCATATTCAGCATAGAATGACTACATCATGCCACCCCCAAGCCAATGGACAGGTGGAAAGAACAAACAAAGTAATAGAAGCCATTCTCACAAAAACAGTGAAGGAAAACAGAAAGGATTGGTCCTACAAGCTTCTTGAAGCATTATGGGCCTACAGAACTACTTGGAGAAATACTACAGGATTCTCTCCCTATGAATTAGTCTATGGAAAGAGTGTTGTCTTTCCTGTGGAATTTGAGATCAAAACCTTAAGGACTGCTTTAGCCATCAACCTTGATTTGACCGATGCACAGACAGCCAGGTTGCAGTAGCTTAATGAATTGGATGAGAAAAGACTAGATGCCATTCATCAGATAACTATGATCGAACAACAAAGATCAAAATGGCATGACAAAACTATCAAGAATAAGCAGTTCCAAAAAGGTAATTGGGCCCTATTATATGACTCTCAGTTCAAATAATTTCAAGGGAAACTGCGTACAAGATGGCTTGGACCCTACGAAGTAGACACTGTTTTCCCCAATGGAACAGTAAGGCTCCTCACAATCGATGACTCTAAAACACCGTTACTTGTAAATGGTCATTGGATCCATCTATACCAACGCCCTATTTCCAAAGAAGATTTTAAAGCCACATGTGTGGCAGACTCTCATTACCTCTTTTTAGAGGGGGGCTCCTACCCTTCATTGCAATTAATTCTTTTTAAGTTAATTTCTTTAGTATTAGATTAGATTTTATTTACTAATAATCCATGTCAAGAAATACCATGTCACAATCGATTTTTGCAGAGTCCTGATCAAAGCACATGCCACTAGGAAAGGACGATCCTACTTCATGAAGAGGCAAGCTTTTTCATTGCTGAAACACCACTGGCAGCAACTCTTTGCTCTTTCTTCATTGCTGAAACACCACTGTTCAACAACTTTTTGACTTTTTCCATTTCTGAAACACCACTGTTAGCAACCCCACACCATTTTCCCATATCACTGCCAGTAACCTTTCACCATTCTCCCCATTGCTGAAACACCACTGTCAACAACTCTTTGCTCTTTCTTCATTGATGGAACACACTATTCAACAACTTTTTGACTTCCTTCATTGCTGAAACACCACTGTTCAACGACTTTTTGACTTTCCCCATTACTGAAACACCACTATCAGCAACCCCACACCATTTTCCCCTATCACTGTTTAACAACCTTTCACCATTTTCCCATTGCCACGGTTCACCAATCCTTCACATTTCCCCATTGACGAAACAACACCGTCCAACAATTGTTTCTCCCTTTCTTTTATGTTGCTGAAACACCATTGTCAGCAACTTTTCGCCTTCTCCTCATTGCCAAAACACTACAGTCCGACAATTCTTCACAGTTTCCATTGACGAAACAACATCTTCCAGCAATTGTTTCGCCCTTTCTTTTCTGTTGCTGAAACACCATTGTCAGCAACTTTTCGCCCTTTCTTTTCTGTTGCTGAAACACCAACTTTTCAACATTATCTGTCAGCAAGATTTTGTGCTCTCATACTACATTTTTTCCTTCCAGTCAATAAATCCTTGATACAATTCATCTAACAAATCAAAAGTCTCCACCACAACCACTGCAGAACTATCATGGACATGCATTATATTTTGTTTGCAGCACGAATCAGAAGGTAAAGGCGAGGTATGTAAATTTTATGTAATACAGTTAAGCTATAGTTAATGAGAAGATTCCAAATTATCATGACCACTTGAGTGAAATAATTA
>ML792277.1:318216-340315 GCA_009831015.1 Picea engelmannii | reverse complement strand
AGTCTCCTATATATACCAAGGAGACATTTTCATTTTGAATCATCTTGTACTTGAACATTTAAGTGGGGTAAAAGGAGGTTGCCCCCTCAAAGAGGCTTATTATATGAAATTATCTCTTTTTCAAGGCATTGAGTACTTTTCTTAAGGTTTTTCTATGCTATATTGATGTTTGGTTCTTAACAGTAAAAGCCATAGGAAATTGGTCATCCTTGATTACTTTCTCAAAGGATTATTATCATTCAAGTAATATGGATAAAGTTTGCATTTGATTTCATTATACTCCTAAAATTATGGGTCCCACTTCTAGGATAGTGACATCCTAGGTATAGTTTGAATTAGATGACAGGGTCTTAAGTGCAATTACAAACATTCTCTAATGGAAATTAGATGAGATTTACTTATCCCTTTTGTTCAACCATGCATGATTCTTCTTAAGGATTTACACAAGTATATCATTCATACAGACAAATATAGATTAGGCATAGTAAGAGACATCAAAGTCAGAACCCATTGCCAACAAGCCTATTTAGTACCCTGAATGGGTAACTTTGATATCTAAGAAATATCCTCTTCGGGTAGAATTCCCCATTGCCAACGAGCTTCTTCAGTACCCTGATGGGTTTTCCTAGTCATACCACAGGCCGGTACCCGCTGTCAGCAAACCTGTTCAGTATCCTGATGGGTTAGCCTCTTACACCCATTTTATATCCTTTACCACCACCCTTAATATTTGTATGTATGTATTTCTATTGCAATGAGATGGGGAGGAAACTTTGAAAACATTTTTACAGAATGGGATGGTATATGTGTTAGAGGACACTCTATAAATTTCCCATAAAATATTGTTCGAACTAAAAATAGATTTATGCATTTATATTAGTCCAAAGACATTTTATGGTCCAACTGACTTAATGTGTAGGGGATGAGGTTGTAAGAGAATGACTTTAAGGTGTCTCTAGTCCCTGAATTCATCTTCTTCATATATAATGATAGTAGTGATCCTTCACAAGTATGAGTGACATTCACTCTCCTGCTACTATTTGATAAGGATGCTTGAATAACAAGCTGTGACATGAAACTAGGATGTATACGTTACCTATAGGTATTACTATGTAGACCTTGAAAATTTAAGTAAATACCCATAATGCATTAAATTTTGGTATTCATGTTAATTTTATTATTAATGGTCTGAAATATGCATGTAATAAGGGAAATAAAGATCCATGATTGTTTTGGTTTCTAGTATTAAACTATCAATACTATATTCTTCTTATTTCTTTTATTAAAAATAAAATGTAAAATGAGGATACATTATACTTTAATCTAAACTAACAAGATGCATCTTTTATTTATTATCCTACTCTACCTAAAAAGAAAGAAAAATATTTATTCAAGTGTAAGAACGTTTCCAATGTAACCATGTGCAGAGCAAAACAAGAAACTCACCCATATCCACATATGAAACAATTACCTCAATGATTGTCAGGATATGAGGAACCCGAACTATTTGATTTGGCAACAAAATGCGTTGAAGGAGGAAATGGAAACGATGCCAAAAATGATGGGTAAATTATATACCTAATTTCCCTTGATTAAATTGTTGACCAGGGAAAGTATACTTGGATTTGTAACATAGTATGAGTCAAGATAGAATATGAGCTAATTGCTTGTGTATTCCTACCACCATGTTCTATGAATAAATACTAGTACTAGAATGAAGTCTGGAAAGTGAATTGAACAAGCAAAGGAGAGTAATCTACCTTAGGGATCATAACTATGATGTCAACCTACAATTCTATTTTCAAAAGATGATGTAAAAGACTTCAAGAAAACCATAATCTATCTGATATGTAGAACTACTTATAAACAACAATCTATGAATATGCAAGGAGAACAAGATATATTTTCCAAAAACAATTACTTTAAGTGAATTCTACTCTAAAATGTATTTTTAAAACTAAACTACAAAATCATATTTACTTCTACAATAAGGAAAATAAGTAGCATCATCTAGTTTTCACACTAATCTTGTTGAAGAAGGTAAACAATATTATCTAGTTCACATTATCTCGCTAAAGAAGAAAAGCATCATCAGATGAAATATAAATATGATGGTTGTATCTACGATGGAAAATTATATCATGATGACATATAAATACGATGGCTACTTCAAATGGAATGAATTTGACACTGAATTTTATAGAAAAATGTAGAGTGGAAACTAAACAATCTACTGAAAACTTTGTCATTCAAGGAATATCAATATGTTGCACACAGGTTCTTGTCAGAATCAGAAATTACACTGTCACACTTAAACTGGAAATGTATTCATAAAGATATGACTACACAGTCCTGCAGAGGGCAACTTAAAATATTCACAATACGAGTTAAATGAGATATAAATAGTCTTTTAAGGAATATGCACAATTCTTCAAGTGATCAACCTGCAAAGAAGATGTATATACTTTCAAACACAATTTCGATGGTTAACAAATAATATATGCAGTTGTGACACAATTAGAAGAATGTATGTAATTAACAAAAACAGTCTGAGTGAGAGACCAACAAACGAAAGAGTTAGAAAAATCTGATTGTACAACAAAATAAGAATGCACAAACTACTGGTGGGACCCCCCAAGTAGTCATACTCCAGCTTAAAGAACAACCACAATTTAGCACATCAACTCAGATTTCATTAAAAGCTAGAAATATGTATATAATAGTGATAAGTATTTCAACAGTATGAAAATTATCTCATCATAGAAATCTCTTGTGTTCTGTGGCTTCAGGTATATATAGAGTCTGAGAGGTCGACCACTGAAAGGGTTGACTCTCTCTAAAAACCAAAAAATCATTTAACTGTTCTATTAATAGGAAATGAGTCTTAAAATTGTAGCTATAATATAGGAGCTAGATTTAACTATCTAAATTGAAATACAATAGGATTCATAGCAAGAGGGAGATAATGGGTAAAAAACCCATGTTCTAGTTTTTCCCGAAAATGTCCGCAAGTATGCTAATGACCAAATATGTTGCACTCTGAGTTCCACAATAAGGGTTGGATGGAGGTCCAGATATTCCTGCTGAACATTTAGGTTACCGAATTAAAGACCGGATGAAGGTCGGGATCACATTTTTTCCTGTTTAATCAAAATAACAAGCATTAAGCAATTACATTCATTTAATTAAACATAAATATCATATTAAGCTATCAAATGAATTCAAAACATACCTCATTTGTATCCCATATCGATTTGATGAAAATAACTTGATAATAAGCTCAATAAAATAAATGGAGATACAAAATGCATGATCATTATGTACAAAAAGAGGCTTATAGTAGGCAAAAAGCAGGCAAAAGATGGAGTCATCAATGAGCTGAGGTTGAACATTCATGGAATCATTCGATCAGAGGTCAATGATGTAAACCTACTATCGGAAGCAAGGAGGCTTTCCATTGAGGAATGCATGTCCCAAGGTACTAACTAATTTCTATGTCTAATTCCTGGATGATGTGTTGAAGTCGATAGGAAAATACTCGTCGAAGGAGGGCCTTGATGTATCTCGCATCATCGACATGAAACTGACATAGGAAAGTGATGTAAGATGGTGAATCGAATGAGTATGGACTGAAACAGGAAATGGAAACTAGAAAAACTATAGAGGGATGGTTTGAAGTGAAACTTTCCTTGAACATGATGAGGCACGACAACTGACTTAGAAGCATTAACTTGACGAGTACCAAGAATTTAATGTGACGACAATAATAACACTCTTCGACTGGATGAAAAAGTATGGTGACACATGGAATCAATATGACTCAGAGACAAGTGGATTACCCAACTGTAAGACAAGATGCAAACATGTGCCATGTTCAAGAGCGACAATAGTTTCCATAAAGGATTGCCAAAAACTTGACCCACTTCCTTCAATTTTTTCACCACCCAGATAGATGAGTACCTCTTTTTCATTTAATGAGCTCAAGGAGGGTAACACATGCTCGATATAACTCACTTTCGGTAAGTTCCTCTTGCTTTATTTAATGAACTTGAATAAGTAAGGGTTCGTTCCCATATGGGTCCTTCAATGTGTAGTTTAGCAAGTCCAAAGAAGGAAAAATTGGTGGATTTTCATGTTTAGAGAATTTGAAAAGAACCTAAAGGAGACTCCATGGATGAATTTTTCATAAATTTAGTCTCCCAAGCCCATAAAAAGTGTAAAACAATAAGGGGAGAAATATTCTAAGCATGCTTTATTAGAGTGTTCCTTTTTCGTAATTAATATCGTGAGATCGAAAAAGAGATAAACTATCACTTGAAAGACGCCCTTTCAAACCTTTTAGCAAGTGTGAAAGGAAGTAAGATCACTCGACAACATTTTCATGTTTAGAGAGTTTGAAAAGAGCTTAAAGGAGACTCCAGGGGGTTCCTTTTTCATATAACCTTTACAAGTCCGAAAAAGTTATAAAAGTATACTTGGTCACATTCTATTGTATTTACGAGCACGAGAAAGAAAAAATACTAAGATCGGTAACTTATTATCATGTATATACGAGCACAAAAAAGAACAAAGACTAAGATCTATAACTTATTCTCATGTATTTACGAGCATGAGAAAGAACAAAGACTAAGATCATTCTAGAAAAAGACTACTACATTACGAGGATCACTCCTAGTAGCATGTCTCTCTAGAGGTAGTTTTCCCCCAACTTATTTGGCAGAAGTTGATGCTTTTTCTCCTGCATGTTGTCTAGAGGCTGGAGACCTCCCCCCCAAGCATAGTTTCCTTCGAAAATGCTTCTTCTTTCCTCGTTTCATTTTATGGTTACTAATGGAAACATTTTCACTAGGCGAAGGAAAAAAAGGTTCAAGTACTCAATCCAGAGTGAGATTTGATTGTAATGGAGAGGGGTCTGTTTCATTTTTTAACAAGCTTGATAGAGACAATGAACTATGCTCATCGAGACCAGGTACTACCATAGGATGAGATGAATTGAAGGATTATTGTACCTGAGTCAAAATCATGTTTAAGGTGGAAACTTGCGTGGTGGGAAAAGTAGGAAAAGGAAAAACCCCCATGAGCGAGGAATCTTTGAGAATACCTACACCTACACTCTCAAAATTATTGTCCTAGAAAAGGGACATTATTTGCTGCGACATTGTTGAGATCTGCAGTTGTATACTCAAGTTGTTCAACAATGATAATATTTCCTTGATGGGGAAAGTGTAAGATATGAAACATTAAAGATGTGAAGTCAATCATTGCATATAACCAACTATGACCAAGTAAAAAATAATAATCCATGGGCACGTTAACTACTTCGATATTGACTGAAACAATCTTACCCTTCAAATTCACATCGAAATATTTCAAGAGTCTGTGAGGTTAGAAACCATGTCCATCAAACGCTTTCAGGGTGGTAGGGGATGGGGTAAGTGTAGGAGAACCAAGGGATCTCCAACAAGGCAAATACATGACGTAGGTGGAGGTTCCCTCATCCAAAACAATACGATTGATGTTCTTTCCACCAACCAAAACTTGAATTTGGAATTCTAAGTGGTGGGAGAATTTCTCCTTAAAATAATCCAGGTTAAACGTAATCGGGTTCAACTCCTTAGGATCCATGCCTCCAATGGCTGACAATAGGGTTCTACATTGACTTGGACAGTTTTGTAGAACTTTGAGGGTTGACATAGTGCAAGATGTTTGTGTCAAATATTTAACGATGTTGTAGTTTTGGGAAATAAGGGAATTTGGATTAAATGTCACTTTTCTAATTACGCGCTTGGGAGGCCACAATGCTTTGTCAGAAATTGGATTCTCAATATGAAGAGGACTGGAAGATGGAGGAGGAGTAGAGTTAGAAGGTTGGTCGACAACCTTCCCTTTATTATTATCACTTGGAGGAGTGTCATAGGTATTTGCATGAGTTGTGACATTAACCATATTAAACATGTAAACCTCAGAGGCACTCATGGAAGCATCCCCATGGTGGGAATGACCTGGGTCACCTCCTTGCAGAGGGATAGGGTTTTGTGCAACCAAATGTTTCTACTAAACCGGTTGGGAGGTACCCTTCATATATTTAGCAGCAACCTCATGATGAGGGCAATATTTCATGTAGTGGTCTTCCTCAGAAATCATACAAGGATATTTAGGTTTCCTTATCAGTTGAGTATCAAAAAACTTAGGATTATCCTGCTCATTAGAAGTCTTCTTGGATTTTACCATGTTTTTATTCTTATCTCTTGGTTGTTGAGATGAAGTGGATTGGACTGCATTCACCTCGTAGGTTTGAGAAGGAGAGGAAGTAGTTGTGGTGTTTGGAACGGAACTAGATTCTAGAGCAGATCTTGATGGATCATTTGATGGATGAGGAGCATTAGGGATCAGATCGTAAATTTTTCCAGACTGGGAGTAAAACAAGTAAAAATATTGGGCATAGCTGATAGTCGTATCCTTAGTAACTATGTTTCCCATAAAAACATTGCGGGCAATGGGAGGAAGGAGAAACTTTGTAAACCAATCTGCGAGGAGTTGGTCCGGAATTGGATCTTTAATCAATTGTCTCTGTTGTCTCCACTCATGAATATGATTAGAGATATGGGTAGAAGAGGATTTTCGGAGAGAGGTAAAAAATTTTGTGCCTGTCTCGTACCGTATAGGAAACTAAAAATGGGTCAGGAAATCCATGGAAAGAGAGTTAAAGGTGAAAAACGATTTACACGACAGTTGAATGTACCATTTTATTGTCGCAACTATAAGTTTTCCCTGAGAAATTCTAAGACAAATGGAATTTTCCATCAAAGAGTTGGAAGAAAACCATAAGTGGAAAGTCATAACATGATTGTTAGGATCCTCTCAAGGTTTTTCGTCAAATTTTGGAATGTCGGACGGTAATTTGGAAGGGATGGTGGGAAAAAATAGGGCATGAAGGATGGGATCATTTTTTAAACACAACAGATATGGAAGATATAACATAGCCAAGAATGGTAGCTATTGGTTAGGTTGTTGATACTCTTGATAACCATATTGCGTAGGAACACTAGTAGGACTATATCCAGGTTGTGGCGAGGTGACAAAACTAGATCGTCCTCCCATATACAATGGTTTTCTGGGTTGTCCACCTATGTAAGGTGGTTGTCATGTTTGTCCACCCATGTAATGTGATTGAACATATGGACTTCCTACGTACTGTGATTGATATGTTGGTCCCCCTATGTATGGAGGTGGAAGGGACTGTTGCGTTTGAATCATGGGGTTTACAGATTGATAGGGAATAGTTCCTTGTAGAGGATTGCCTGTCAGATTGGGTTGAGTCCATAAAGAATTTGCAACTCCTGGATATGGATGTCCACAATACAGAATAGTGGTATTAAGGATAAAAGTACTTGCAGGAGTTGTTTTCCTCCATTCTTGTTGATGTTGCAACCATGTAGGTTTCCCCTGAGTAAAAGGTTTCTTTGCAACTGAAGGTTGCCCTAGTTGAAGGTTTGCCTCTCATTGAATATTGTCCTACAATGTAGGGATTAATAATTTTTTATGTGTGAGATGGAGGTTGAGTAGTTTGTGTAACTTTAGTTGTGTGAACAACTTGACTGTTGGCCATTCGATCGATGAGACGACCAAGTAAAGCACTTGGCATGTGCATGTGTGGAAAAATGGAATATTACCCGACTCATGTGCAAGAGGAGATGAATGCATAAGTGGTTGAGTTAGGGTCACCTGGGTCACCGATGTTTCTGGTAAATAATAATAACTAGTAGTAGAAACTACGGGAGTTGTGGAAAAATATGAATTCCCAAGTCCTTCAAAAAAATCAAGAATCAGTGGATTCATGCCAAAGTATGGTGTAGCAGTTAAACTAGGTGGTAAATAGTAAGAAGAAAATGAAACAACATATCTCGTGGATGGTGGGTCAAAGAGTGGTTGGCTAAGTAGATCAATAAACATAGGATTCACAAAATATGTCAAGATTTTTATGAAGGTTGGGACCGATTCTTCAACGTGATGGCCACTTCCAGGAGCGATGCTCCCAGTTTTAGAAGTGTAATCTACGATCACTGCTTCATAAGAAATATTATGTTGTGGTTCCTGAGTATAAGTTTCTATGCCTTGTATACTGTGAAAATTATGATCCTAAGGATGACTATAAAAAACAAAGAAACACACTCCTATGAAAACTAAAATCAATCAACCAAGAAACAACAGATTTAAGGATATTTCGAAGACAGGATATCAAGCCACCAGCTAAGAAGTGAGAAGTAGTTACCCCGACCTCCACATAACAACCCTTCTCATTTCAAGCAACCCTTTCTTTCACGGGATCACCCTCCAAGGGTACTAAGAGTGTGATATGATGTCTTCCCCAGGTACCATGGGAATCCCCCAACATTCACCTCTGTAGGTACCTAGGAAAGGACACTAAGGTTACCAACTCGTAGTCAGTCTCCGGGGGCTACAATCGATAGTCAGGACTGAATGTATGGGAAGGATATCAAAGTCCAAAGATCTTGAAAAGAACCAAAGAAAAGTGGATCGGTAGGACTCTAGAGGACCCCAAAAATATTCAGAGTTCACGAAGCACCGAGACCAAATGAAACCAATGGTTTCTCAAGAGCAACCTCCAATATACTATCTTTTTGCTATGATTGGTTAATCTTTGGAGGGGTAATCTTCGCTTCTCTCTTGCATGTGACCTCATTTTTATCCCCTGTGTGAGAGGAGGTTCCTAGCTATGTTTATACAAAAGTTGGATTTATATGCTCTTTAGTGTTCTATAGTCTCTTTAGTAGTCTTGGACAATTTACTCACTTCACCTAGTCAAAAGACCCTAATCCTAAGATACTATTGGTGTGCAAAAAACAAAAAATATTCAAGTTGGTTTTATTAGGACGTGGTTGATTTTAATGGATTTTAAATCAAAGGGTTCACCGAGATGAAACAGATGATGTGTAAGAGACTCGAATCCAATGGAATGTAAAAGAATTATATGTATCTATTTCTTTCAATGAATTCTATGTATGGGAAGGAGAAGAGTTCTATTCTTCTTAACACAAGAAAGAACTAGAAAAATGCAACTTTCAATTTCTGGGATCAATATGATGCCAACCCACCAAGAAAGTGTTTCCGAAAACTGAAATGCACATGCAAAACTAGCTCTTTTTCCAAACATGAACTAAAGAAAACTTCCTATTGAATGCAAAATTTCTTCACTGGATTAACTACGCAAGGATATATTCAAAATTTTTGATTCTTAACTTTCAGATGAAAGAGATCTAAGTTTGATACAAAGAACTATGAGGGAAAAAGAAATAAAAAAATCACACTCAAAGTGATGAGAACTGAAAGAAAATAAGTAGGAGATAACATGTTCAATCAAGAACTCAATGATGCAAAAGAGAAAGAAAGAAAACACTCATGAAAATTATCAAATGATGAGCAACAAGAAACAAAAATCAATTTGGGTTGTCATATAAGTCCTAATCATCCATAAAATCAAGATGTTTAAAATGAATACAAGAAGGCTCAATACCAAGCAACCTTTTTAAACCTTAGTTGATGAATAGTCCTAAACAGTCAAGTAATCTGAAAGATTTATGAGACGAAGATAAGATAAACTCAAAAGGAAAAAAGAACCAAGGGATCATGTTAACCCTAGGTGACCATAAATAAGAGAAAAATTGCAAACTCAAAGGATAAACAAAAATGAATGATAAATGACCATCTCTTAGAAAAACAAAGTGAAGAGTATTCAAAGGTCTTTGAGCAAAAATCTCTTCAGGATTAGACTGAGAAAAAGTGAGCAGAAAGGGGTAGAAAAACCCAGAAAATGAGATCAATGCTCCTATTTCCAAAGGGATAGAGTGATACAATTTTTGGGTATACACTACAAGGGAGTGTTGATAATATATCAATGCTCTGGTATACATGATAGAGGAGCATTGCCCTTCCCCAAAAATAAAAAATAGGATTAAAACTCAGAAAATTTTGCCCAAAACTTTGTGAAATTTTCAATGAAGAAGGGAGAAATGGAGGTAGATCAGAAACAAACAACAAATATGATATAAATGTGGGAAAAATATTAGATGATCCAAGGAAATAAAATTCAATGTCGTTCCCCAGTGGAGTCGCCAATTTTTGTTACGAAATAATTCCCCTGCGGACATGTGAATCTTCCCTTGGAGTACAAACCCCTAATACCAAGACAAAAAAACACAACTTGACACTAACATCCCTTTGAATTTAGTTTAACTAATAAGAAAGAGAGAGAAGGAGAAAATATGTGATGCACCTAGTTTTGAAGTTTGTCCTCATTGCTTCCAATCCGATCTTGATCTCCAAACTCCTTAGCCCAATTTGATACCTGCAATGCAATAGACAACAAAGAGAAACAAAGAACCCCTACTCTACAAGATTAGATCAAACAAATTCATCTACAAAGATTGAAGGAAAATAAGACAAGCATATGAAAGAAAACACAATCTTGAAGGTAATAGGCCAAGTATATTAAAATGATAACCCAAAGATAATACTTAAAAACATGGATGATGATGCAACATTATTCCAAGATCCCCTCATCCAACCATTGCACGATGCTACCAAGATCATAAGTCTGATATCCAAAACTTCCTCCCTTTATCCATGTAAATCCCTCATCATAGATGATTTGGAGTCTTAACCACCATGGAGAATATCACTCATTTGATCCACTAAAATGGGATCTTCAAGATTTTTAGGGAGAAAATATCTCTTCAAGGATTTTAGGGAGAAAATATATCTCAAGTATTTTAAGGAGGAAATATGTCTCAATATCCACCAAATTAGGATTTTGGTTTGAGAAAATATCTCAACCATTCATGAGATTCTCAACCTCTCTTTGAGATTAGGAAACTAAATGTGAGGTGGATTCTCACACTAAATTAATTTCCTTTTTATGAATATTAATGAATAATTCATGTGCACATAGTATTTTGACCTTCATATAATATATTTCTCCTACACATTGACTAGGGATTGTGACATATGTTATTTCATGGTGTTAGTGTATGTGACACTTTTATGACATTTGTGACACTTAGGGTGAGGTAATTAAGTGTGGAATTTTGGTTTGTAACACTTGTCCATATCTGTGTGGATAATTTCGTAAAGCTCTGCTACTTCTTTTACTTTTAGTGTGATAATTTTTTTTTGTTTTGTTGCTTTCTTCTCCCTCTCTAATCTGACTTTTGGAGGGGTAGTTGGTGTTAGCTTCCCACCTAATTCTATTATCTCATGTTTGTACACATCCATTTCCTATGCTATCCTTTGTATATTTTCCTCTACACTCAGCTCTCCTTCTAGGGTGTTGTCTGGAATCATTGGGAAGACTTCCTCAAGTATTTTCTCTAGTTTTTTTGCACATTGTTTTTCCTCCTCACGTTCGATCTGAACTTATTTGAGGGCTATCTCTAATACATCCTTTTCTTCCTTGGATGTCTCCAAGTTTGTTGCATCCGTCTTAGCTCTGGATTGAAATTCTTGTGTGATGCTCACTGCAACTTATACAATGCTTTGGTTGGTATCTTGGACAACACCAAGTCCAACTTTTCTACATCCTTCAAAGGTGTTTGCATGATGTCCTCATTGACTTGTAGCATGTTTTGGTTTATCTAGAACATCGTGCTTCCCACTATTTATGTCTTCATTGTTTCTTTCTCTTTATATACTAGCTTCTGTTGCACTTAGGCTTCCTACTGCTCTGTTTCTTTTTGTTGCGCTACCTTAATCTAGAGGATTTCTAAAGTCTCCTTGACCTCCATCAATTTTTTCATGATTTCCTCTCTCTATGATTCTATAACGTAGAGTGCATATTCTCCTTGGTCTTTCACTTTATCTACCACTAAATCTGTGTCGTCTTTCGTTATAGTGAGTTGAATGGGATTCTTCTCTGCTTTGATATTCTTCCTATGTTCTCCCATCTTCATGGTTGATTTCCTATTTAGTGGTGTGTTCGTCTATGATAGAATTTTTATCTCTTGGGTGTCCTTACCATTGTGTTTCCTTACTCCATTTTTTTCCTCGATCCAATTAATCTATAACACTGAGGCCCTTGGTACTATTTCCTTCTTTCTTGGTTTCTTTGTTGTTTTACCAATATTTATTGGTTTTCTATGCTTTGTTTCTTTTCTAGTATTTATTTTCGGGCTACTAGACTTCTGTGATGTGCCATATTTTGCCTGCTCTTTTCCCTTTTCTCCTTTCTTGACTACTACTGGTACCTTCCATTGATCTGGCCATTCTTCTAGTACCCATTGGAATTCTTCTATTGTTATGAAATATTGCATCTTTATCCATGTCTTCTTAGGGTATCTTCTGGCTTGTATCCATATGTTATTCCTAGATGCCTTAAAATTGGCTATCCCCTCATGCTCCTTCACCACTTCAGGTGAAATTATCCATGTATCTGCAATCTTCTCCTGCATATCCTAAATGTACATGCCAAAAATGCTTGAGTTGGATTTTCTTTTTTTAGCATACGTTTTGTGTCGTAGGTTCAACAAAAATAAACAAAAGTCATTTTACACATGAATTAACATCCTTCCCCTTGCCAAAGTGAGGAATTCCTAGTAAATTCATAATGCCAAAATTGTAAAGTCTGACTATCCACTCTTTGGGATCCATTATCGGGATTCCCTTTGAGGTTTAGCCCATGTTTTCCATATAAACCTCCTGCACAAGCTCTGGGAATTTTTCTACTTCGGTCACATCATGGTCGACATAATTCAACTTGGGAACACATACGAGCATATCTTCTACAACTACGACTGAATCCAGAATGTGGAGCACTGACAACTCAAATTGTTGTTGTGTGCGCACTTTTGTCATTGTTTCCCTTTTCTTTGTTGGCCTTGTTGTTGCTTCCTACATTTGTTCATATGCATCATTGTCATCTTTATCCTTCGAGGGTTATTCTTCCCTAGGGTTTTCTATTGCATCTGGTTTCTATGATTCTGTAGTCTTACTTTCATCATCCTTCTCACCCTTTGTCGATGCCACTTCTAGGTTTTCTTATGTCCTAGGGTTTCTCCCTTGCGTTGCTTGGTGGATTTACACTTCTTCTTCTTCTAGATTTTCTTCTTCACTCTGTGTCAAACTGATTGATTTAGTCTCTGTCATCAAAAAAATTTCCACATTGACCATCCTGGTCGTCTCTTCCATCAATTTGTTAGTACTTCTGGTTCTTCCCATGAACTAACTAGGCCCTCTGAACTTTGGCAGTGCCATTGTTCTAATTTTGGAAAAATTTGGTGAACTCATCTACATTCTTCATAATATTCACCCACGATGACAATATGTTCGCTCCATTTCTCCTTTGCTAAAAAATCACAAGTGTTTTTCCTTTTCCATGCTTTTCCCTTTTTATAGACTCTATCATAAATGCTTTGATGAACCCTTTCTTTTTCATTCACTAGTATTTCACTTTTCCTGTCATTTTCCATCCCGTTGTGTAGTGTTTACTTTTCCTACGCACAATTTCATGATTTTTTTCGCACCAATTTATTATCTATTGCACACTATCATTCTCAACTATCTTTCTACCACTTATTCTTCTAACTACTTCTTTTTGGCCTCTTCTCATTTTTCTCGTTTTTAATTCCTTTTTCTTCTTTTTCTACTTTTTATTTTCTCTTTCCTCTTTTTCTTTCTACTATATACATTATGTACAATTCTACTTTCTTCATTGCACCTACTAAGAGTTGATAGGTCAACTATCCCGATATAGTTAGTTATAGTCGAATACCATTCACCATTCCTTGCATATCCTTTCCTGCTAAGTCCTTCAGCTGCACAACACCTCCATCCGTGACATAATTGATCTCATATGGCCCTAGCCAATTCATTCTGAACTTGCTTGGGTGCTACAAGTATTTAATGTCATAGAGGAGAACCAGATCTCCTTCCTTAAATTTGTAATTCTTGATATATCTTTCATGCTAAGCCTTATATTTTACTTTTTGTACCTCCTAATGGAAACCAACTATAATTTTGTCTTCTTCCAATTCCAGAAGTTGGGCTAGTATTTCCTATGTTGCACCTATTTTTCTCATGTCTGTAATAGCTGCGGTGTGCAGACTTGGTATCAAATAACCCAAGGGAACTACTGCTTCCTGTCCATAGACCAACATAAAAGGTGTTTTCCCTATTAGCTTCTTGCATGTAGTTCAATGAGCCCATAACACTGCTAGTATCTTCAAGTCCCACTCATCCCTGTTTACATTACAAATCTTGGTCAAGGCATTCTCCAATATCTTGTTAAACACTTGAAATGTTCCATTCTCCTAAGGATGATAAGGAGTGCTCTTCTGGTGATGTATCTCAAATTATTATAGTAGTTCCTGGATTGTACTATGGATAAAGTGAGTCCCCTGATCACTCATCAATATTCTTGGACATCCAAACCTTGTAACAATATGTTCAAATAAAAGGCATGCTACAATTGTTCATTGTTGTTGCCTCAACCCATATGATTAAATACTATGTTGTTGTAATTATATATCTAGCCCTTGATCTTCTTGTTGGTGGATTAATTGGACCTGCAAAGTCTACTTCCCATTTATGAAATACTTTCAAAGTTACCTGAGGTCTCAATGGAATCACATCCCTCCTGGATGGATTTCCAACTCTCTGACAGACATCACAACTCTGACAGTACTCCTTTCAATCCTTGTAAATTTGATGCCAATGCATGCTCCCTCCATAACCCGCAGGTCGGAAGGTCCACATCAACACAGGATCTTGCCTTTACCACGGCCCGAAGAACTCTGACGCTCTTCTATTTCCCTATCAGGAAATCTGCATCAACAACAATCCTCATGGGATCCGCTCTTTGCACTTAGGAGATCGGACTTCGCGATTTCGTGAGGTCAGTGGTCAATCTTTGGACTCTCGAATCCCCGATTCCTGAAACAGTCAACATTGACCTTTTGTTTTCTATCGAGATTTTCCCTATCACGATTTCAACACTCGCGATGTCGAACAACTTGTTTTACCAACCCCCAAATTCCGATATGCTAAAAATTCGATACACTCACAAGTTTGACCTTTCAACGCCCTTTACCTTATCGGCATTTCGGACTTCGCAATATCGCGAATCCTGATGCAATTGTTTTGGGACTTCTCACCGTGAATCCCTGAAATAGCGTGCCACGTATCCACTGACTGAATTCTTCGTGGTCCCACACAATTCCACTTAGCTATCGGGATATCGCGTTTCATGATTTCTCTATTCCCGTTGCAATGTTCACGGGACTTCCACCCACGAAACCCCGATATGGAATTCCGCATGTAAATCCGACGACCCTTGTGGCTCGGATCTATGGTCCTGCCCCTCCTGAGATTTGAACCTTCCAGGAATACTTCGTCATATCTCCCCTACTCCTCTATGAGATCTAATGGCCCATGGAATTTCGTGAATTCTCCTTAGAGAATTTCGACCGTCCGTTCTTCCTGATGATTTCTGAAAAATGAACTAAGTACTCCTCCGTGAAAACTTGTTCGCCTGCACACAAACTTGCGATGCCTGCTAAACACTCCATGGCACAACCTCCCTGTGCTTCTTTGTGGTGATTTCTCAAAGGTCCTATACCTCCTGAGCTTTCAGAAGATCCCTGCACGCACTCCTTGCGGCAGATCTTCAAGCACTTCTTAAGTGTTGAAGTCTTTTGACTCTACGCATGCCTGTAGCAGCAGTCTCTCAACGCTTTACTCAGACTCGCAAATATGAGACTTCACTCTCGGCCTGTGAAATCCTTGCACGGCTCCTGTGCTCAACTACACTTTTGAGGAAATGAGAACAAAAGTAAAACTATCTGAGCTTCAGAGACGCAACCCTGAATTCTTGTTGACACACTCCTTGTAGACACTTCAACTGCACTCCTTGCAGGAATTCTTACTCAGATAGAGAAACAATTGAAACTCATTCCATTATCCTTTCCTCTCATATTTCAAACTCAAAACATGAAATCATATACAAAGCATATAAATAAAATGTATAACAGGAAGCAAACATTCATGAGCATATCATTCAACATCAATACACAGAGAACAAACACAAAACCATGAATTTGAATCAACCTCTTTCTATTAATCCAAATATATGTACATGGGTGTTCTTACATAGCTCTCTGCATACTCTTGCTCTAATGCTTCAATTCTACTTCATAATGTTACAATACACAATGAGGGTATTTATATCCCGTTTCCCTCTTGCACTCTTAAACTGTCTAATCTAGAATTAAATTCTATCTACCTGCATTAACTACTATAAATGTCTTCTACCTACTAAGGACGAGAGCAAATGATCAAGGTCCATTTACATTATACAAGTTCTCTTTTTCTTAATGGCTTCATTTAAGATTGTGCAACAACTTCAAGGCAATTTTAAAATGTGTGCTGGCGCTTGTCCAGCTGTCCGATTGCTTCCATGCTGGCTCACTTGATGTTCTGGCGATGCTCCTGCATCATACTCTCTAGCTTGAAAATTTTCATGGGCTCCTGTCCATGAGCTCATGCACGGTCTGTCCATGCTTATGTATCACTGCTTCGTTCTCCCAGCTGGCATCTTCAACTGGATGGTTCTTCCATTTGACCAGATAATCAAAGTATTGCTTTCGCCTGGTCCTCTTGCTCACTCTTTTATCCAGTATGCACTCCATTTGCGGTTTTTCTGCAACTGGCATCTGCTTTGCCCACTGGATCACTGGCTGCTCACTTCCAGTCTCTGTTCCCTCAGATTTATATGGGTACAAATATGAGATATTGAATATCAGAGAAATTCCGATCCCATCCAGTAATTCAATCTCATAAGCATTCGCCCCAAATTTCTTTAAGACCTTACATGGTATAATTTTCTTCATCTTCAACTTATTATATGTTCCTCTCGGGAACCTTTCCTTTCTCAAATGTGCCAGAATTAAGTAACCAACCTCAAACTGAAGTTGTATTCCGTGTTGATCGGCTCTACGCTTATACTCCTGGCTTGAATTCTGCAATCTCTCCTTCACCTGGCTATGAAGTTCTTTCATCACCTCTACGAATTCTTTTGCACTAGCACTCCTAGTCACAGTCTATTCTGAATCTCTCAGTTCAGAAATTCCTCTCGACTGCATGCCATAAACAACCTGAAATGGACTCTGCCTTGTACTCCTGTTAACTGAGTCATTATAAGAAAACTCTGCCTGTGGTAATATGTTGTCCCACTGGCTGTGGTGCTCTGTCACCAAGCTTCTCAGCAAGTCTCCCAGACGTTTGTTTACTACTTCTATCTGTCCATCCGTCCGAGGATGATAAGCCGAACTAAATGACAAGTTAGTTCCCAGCTTCTTCCATAAGGTCCTCCAAAAATGCCCTATGAACTTCGTGACTCGATCCAAAACTATACTTCTTGGCAATCCATGAAGTCGAATGACCTCTTTGAAAAACAGATTCGCAATGTGAGTTGCGTCACTGGTCTTCTGACATGGAATGAAGTGTTCCATCTTGGAAAATCTATCCACCACCATAAAGATTGAATCACAACCTCTTTGTGTTTTTGGTAACCCCAATACAAAATCCATGCTAATTGCATCCCACGACCTCTCTGGTATGGGCAATGGTTGATAGAACCCCGCATTATGCTTTCTTCCCTTTGAATGCTGGAAAATTATGCATCTGTCCATGAATATATTGACATCTGCTCACATCCTTGGCCAAAAATATGACTCATTCAGCTTTGCGAACGTCTTGTCATGACCAAAGTGCCCTGCCAATCCTCCACTATGTTTCTCCTTCAGTAGGTTCTCCCTCATGGAGCATTTCGGAATACACAGTTGATTACCTCTAAACAGTAATCCTTCTTGGATCATGTACTCTACCCATTGGCTTCTATCCCTGATGGATCATCTACGTACATGTCCCTGAGATCATCAAAACACAACGTTTTGACTTTGAACTCTTGCAACAACAAACACGTCCTGCTCAAAGCATCAACCACTTTGTTAGCAGTACCAGAAATATGTTTAATCACAAAAGTGAAATATTGCATATACTCAACCCATTTGACATGTTTTTGATTCAACTTTTCCTGTTGAATCACAAACTGCAGTGCATGATTATCACTGTATAAGACAAACTCTTTGGGAATTAAGTAATGCCTCCATTTTTTCAATGCCTGGATGATAGCATAAAACTCCTTATCATAAGTGGAGTACTTCACTTTCGTTTCATTCAGCTTCTCGCTAAAGTATGCTATTGGCCTGTCTTCCTGACTTAAGACTGCCCTGATTGCAAATCCACTTGCATCGCATTTCACTTGAAATGTCTTCTGGAAATCCGGCAACACCAAAACTGGTTGTTTCGTAATCTTCCTCTTTAACAGATTAAAAATATTTTCAGCTTCTTCCATCCAGTGAAAAGATTTTTGTTTTTCTTCACTGTATCCATCATTGCTATGCTAATTCCACTGAAATTCCTAATGAACTTTCGGTAGAAACTAGCCAATCCGTGAAAACTTCTCACCTCAAAGATATTCTTCGTTGATGGCCAATTCTTGATTACCTCTACCTTATCTGGATCCATCCTCAACTCATTTGCCGAAATAACAAATCCAAAGTAAATGAGCTTTGTCTTCATGAATGAGGATTTCTTCATATTTATCAACAACTTCTCCTACTGTAGTTTCTGCATCATTGTAGCCAAATGCTTCAAATGCTCCACCACTGTTTTACTGTAGATCAGTATGCCATCCAAATACACAATGAAAACTTTCTCGATGAACTCCCTCAGGACTTCGTTCATCAACCTCATGAAGGTACTCGGCGCATTTATTAAGCCAAGCGACATAACAAGCCATTTATACAACCCTTCGTTGGTTTTGAATGTTGTTTTCCATTCGTCACCTTCTCTCATGCGGATCTGGTGATAACCGCTTTTCAAATCAATCTTTGAAAAATACTTTGCTCCACTGAAGCAATCCATCATATCATCCATCCTCGACAATGGAAATCTGTACCTGATGGTTATCTTGTTGATCTCCCTCGAGTCAGTACACATCCTCCAGCCTCTGTCTTTCTTCGGACTCAGTACTGTTGGAACAACACATGGACTCAAGCTTTCTCTGACCAATCCTTTGTCCAACAACTCCTGGACTTGCCTCTTAACCTCTTCATTATCTTGCGGCGTCAATCTGTACACGACTTTGTTTGGAAAAATGGCTCCTGGTATGATATCAATACGATGGCTCACACTTCTAATCGGTGGCAATGAATGAGGTAATTCGTCCACTACTATGTCAGCGAACTCTTCCAACAGTTCCTGAACTTCTTCTGGTAAATCATCTACCCTTGTGTTAGTCAAAATAATCTTAGGCTTCTGTTGGCAGCCAACTCATTTTTTTAATTGCTCTAAAAAAAGCTGCCTACACCTCTTGTCTTCCAAACGACAAATCATCGTCGCATTGTGCAACTAGACATTTGTTTTATTTTTGCGACAATTGCAATTTAGTTTCGATTAAGTTTTCACAACTCAAAGTGTGAAAACACCTATTTCATTGTTTGGACTGTCGTTGTCTTTTATTGATTTTTCTGAAAGACACTTGACCATTGGTTTATCACATGACTGCAAAAGATTTTTTCAACTTATGTCCTTTGGCCTGCTCTTACCTTGATTGCGCATTTGGATCTGTTTGATTACTAAGCCTTTTAGCATTAAGTTTTACTGGTTACATTTGATTCTATAAAAGTCATGATCGATTGTGGTCTTATATGCTTTTATCCTTATTGCTATGGGCTCTTGACTCATTTATTATATGAGAATTTTTGGTTGCAAATGTTCTAAAAACTTTGAAATGTAAACATTTGATTGCGCAAACGAATGCATTGGTAAATTTATAAGGTCAATTTGAGAAATAACAATTTGAGAGTTTCAAGGGCACGTTGATTAATCATTTTGGATTTCAATTTCATAAATCGATGCTTGGTATATTGTTTTAAGAGTTGATATTACATTGATCGATCATAGTTTTAAATTATGCATTGGCATGATTGAATTGATATTGGTTTAAAACGTTTGATTGACACGACAGATCGTTGGTTAATGTTGGATATTGTGTTAGATTGAACTGTACACTTGGCGCATGAGTATAATGTATGGTGTTGGTTCTGTTTCAGATGAATGGCACGTTAATATGATTGTACACCTATTTGTTGGCCGATGCATATGGTATAAAAGATTATGATTATAACAACACTGTACTCAGTCATTAATACAACGCATGTCGGTGGTAATCCCACCACCTTCGCACGCATGCAGTTAATCCCGGCCTCTTTGAACGCTGGAGATGTTAAACCCTATCTTTTTTGACCCTGTGCATTGTTTTGTTCGATCCAAACCCCCCCATGCACAGAAGCCATGGCTCCTGTCGTAAGGGCCGAGCCCAATGAGTGCCAAGAACTGTTGATGTTTGATGGCGCTTATAGCGATCTGGAAGAGTTCGGGTGGCTCACTTTCATAAGGAAATTTGATGGTTACAACATCACTGTGGCTCGGCAATTTTCTTTGTCATTCGATGGCTGCCGAGCCAAAGTTGGAGATGTCCATCTTGAAATCACTGAACAGTTCCTCAGCTTGGCAACCAGCCTGCCTGTTTCGGGACAAAAATGGTCAAAAAGTTGCAAGGTAAACGATGTTCTGTGGACATTACTGTTCCAATCTCGCACAGTGAACTCCTGCGACAGAGGTTTTCCTACAAGGATGTTCAAACCCCGCTGGCATGATCTCCTCATGGTAATCAAGTAATTTATTACTTGCGAGGGCAGGTACGGGTTTGTCTTTCTGTTTCACCTTCGTTTATTGATGGTTTTTATGGGTTTCGAACTTAGTATGCCCCATTACCTACAC
Source organism: Picea engelmannii (assembly GCA_009831015.1). Taxonomy (NCBI): domain Eukaryota; kingdom Viridiplantae; phylum Streptophyta; class Pinopsida; order Pinales; family Pinaceae; genus Picea; species Picea engelmannii. The sequence goes on along the minus strand of ML792277.1, from coordinate 319,399 downwards.
AGAAGTTTGTTCAAGATGGCCAAGCATTACAAACGCAGCCAGGCCGATACTAGCCTCTTCCATCTGGGGTTGATTAAAATGATTTTGGTTTACGAGTTAGGGTTACATCGTGATTCTTGGCATGATTTTCTCAGCCGTAATGGCTTTGAAGAGTCTAACCCTCCACAGGTCGATAAGCCCTTGCTAATCAAAACCCAACCTGTTCCCCCTGTGCCTTATAACGTTTTGCTACCCAAACTGAAACCCGAGTCACCTACGAGTGTGCCTATGGCTATGACAAAATAGGCCGCAGTTGCTAAGCCTACAACCAAAAAGACTAAAGCAAAGACTGGTGCTAATGTGAGAGGCAAGAAAAATGCAAGGTTAATCTCTCGCATGGCGAGGAATAAACCTAACCCCCCTGCCAAATTAGAGCCTATCGTGGTCAGTGAAGACTCTGACTCAGACATTGAACGTTTTCTCGCCGAAGAGTATCCTTACTCAGAGGGCCTATGTGGCAATCCTCCTTATGATTTTGTCAAGAATTTACCTCCTTGTCTGCGGGATAATCCTGACTTCCCTGGTATTGAACCACCTCATGAAACCCTCAGTGAATCGTCGAAACCCTCGACTTCTCAACCTGTTGCTCCACCTTGTGATCAGTGTGGGTTATGGTTGGAGAGATACTACTTGGATGTCCCAAAATTGCAATCCAAAATTCACGATTTGGAAAACCAAGTGGCAAAGCTCACTGGTCGGAATGCAAAATAACAACCCAATGACAAGAAGCAACGAACTACGGGTTCAATACTGTTCAAAAATGTCGAGTCTGCTACAACAATTGTCAATTCAAAATTGACATAGTCTCAGCATCTGCGATGGTATAATTTTCACTCATTTATATTACACTCTGTGTATATATTTCACCTGCTCTGTTACATAAGCATGCTTCGCTGTATATAATTTTGGTTTTGATGAATCATTTTTGTTATAGTTTAAGATTCGATTGGATTTGGTTTTAATTTAATGGATCATCGAATATATATGATTGTCTAAATTTGGTTAGATGCTCTGTTAATGAGACAAGTTGTTAATAGTTTTAAAAATAGACTGTTGTTAGTATTTCAATTTTCGAATACAGTCAATGGTATGATTTGAATTAGTTATGAGTAAATATGATTGATAAATAGGTTAACTATTTTTG
>ML792277.1:244536-267274 GCA_009831015.1 Picea engelmannii | reverse complement strand
AGTGCTAGCAGGCGGTGGCAGGGCTGCTGTCCACCCCTCTCCCTCAACCTCTCTGCAATTGTGTGTGGCCCCTTTACTCCATATGTGAGTCAATTCGGCAAGCTATCGTCAGCCTGCATCACCAATAATCATGTCAGAAATGTAGTCATCAATCATCAATCAAATAAAACATCATAATAAACATATCAACTCAAAGCACACTCCCCGACTCAGTCCGGAGTCCAAGGGGGTTCTACTGATGCCTCTGCATCCTCAAGGTCAAAACCCTGCACACTCAATAAAACTGAGTCAATAGCACCCGTCTAATCAAATAGTAACACATCATGCCATCTGTCAATCACATCATAATCAAATATAATAGGTCTAATGTCAAAAAGGGTCCATATCACTTGCGAGCAAGTGTCCTCAAATAATAAGTGTTCTAAGTACGCCAGAGCGGGATGTTACAGTTATGCTATCAAAATCAAGTAGAAGCTTAAACAAAAGATGCAACAATTTGGGCCTGGGAACCTCGGACAACAAAAGCTAGGAAAGGGTGGCCCCAACCCATAGAACAAAGAATAGTGAAAATATGGACCACCTCAGGACAACCAATCCAGGACGAAAGCAAATAAGGAAACCAAAAAGACAGAAATATATCTAGAGGTGGTGCGATTTCCATAAGAGCCCTTAGAATAAAACTATTGATTGCCGCTCAAAGAAGTCATTGGTGGTTGAGGTTAAAGCTTCTTAATTAGATGTGAGTTCCATTCTGTTGGCTTTCGGAAGTCACCCCTGGATTGCTAGCAGGAGCAGAGCCCGAAGCCCATCAGTTTAATGTCACGATTTGTTTTAAAGGGTGATCAGATGGAGGGAAACTCAAAACAATATTGTATCAACTCAGAAACCAGACCAGGCATGCATGAAAGAATGAGGTCCTGATAAACTCCAAACAGTGAGTCGTAGTAAGGGTGAGTAGGTGGAAGACTTTACGCAAGAAGGGCGCAATCATCTATTACAGACATCAGGTATGCAACAGATTGAAGAAGAAATGCATTCGAACACAAAATCTTTTTATATTCAAACACAAAAACCAGAGGGCACGACAACGCCACAACAAATCCTTTATTGCAACAAGCTGCACTACTATGAATCCTCAGGCAAAAGATGAAACAAAGATGGAAAAGAAAGAGAATTGTTTGTTATAAACCAAGAAATCTCAAACACAGAGGCACAACCAGGAAACCAGAGTATCTGCTGAAACTTTATAGTCGGGAGCTTAGCTCTACCATCGATAGATACGAAAATGGAAAAATGCCTACATATACTCAAAAAACTACAAAAGCAGCGGAACCAAGAAAATGCATTGAAGGATTTGCGTCTGCATGGCTTCTGACACTCTGCAGCCGCAATCTTTGAATAACCGTGCAACTTGCGGCAGACGCGATCGATCTTCTGACAGTTACATTCGGCGAATCGATGTGCCTTTAATTCATGGTAGGAAGTCCCCATTATGGTGGAGATGATGTCTAACCACCCTCAACTGCCTCCATAACTGCTTCTTGGGATTGATAATGGCCCAGCCAACTCAGCACTTCGGGATCCGGATGACTTCCCGCGCTGCCACCTGGAATAACTGGATATCTTGAGGGACGGACATGAGGGCCAGCGCGGAGGACATGGTTAATGGTAGGTGTGATGGCAGAGAGGGGGACAGGAGATGAACCATGGCGGAGGACATCTAGGTAGATGGGGAGAATACGGGAGAATGAACTCGCCTTCGGGTGAGAAACGGACGTGGAAAGGGAGCGGGACATGCGACAGGAAATGAGTGGATGGTGGGAGAAAGGAGAGCCATGAGGACCACCGAGAAGAGGTGAGTGGATGACACACGACAGCAGGGGAAAGGCGGAAGAGAGAATAAAACGACAAGAGGAGGGCCCACACTGGTTAAACACAGGGCAGCTGAGAGGAGCGGGATTACACGAGCGCCATTGATCTGGGCGCTACGATCCTGGCCGTCGGGAAGCTACACATGGGATCTTAGACCCCCCCTCCGCTTAAAGGTAGAAAGGCGGGGGGGGGTCCGAAAAGGTATTCATCGCCGTTGATTCGGGCGCGCTCATCTAGGCCGTCGGAGAGTTGCGCCCTCGATCTCGAACCCCCCACCCTCGCTTAAAGATCGAAAGGCAAGGGGGGTCCGAAAATTGCTGGGCGTCGTCGATCTGCGCGCGCAAATCTGGACCGCCCGGACGTGCTTGCTGCTTACCATGGGTGCATTATCGTCCAAAACTTTGGACAAGTGGGTTTTAACCCATTCTTTTGATATCTAAACCCCTTAGCAAGAAATATCGCTAACATTTGGCTCCATGGGGGATAGAGTCATCCCTGTGATGCTCTAATAACTCTTTTGCAGACTTAGTGCCTTTGCTGTTGGGCTATGGAGTCATTTATTAGTCTACAAAACGAAAAACAAAAACACAAAACAATATTTACAAAACTAAACAAAACGAGCCGACTGTGGATCACATAAAACATTTCTTTAAGAAGTGCCCATTAACTGGGCCATTGAAGACTTCATTTCCTTCCAGATCCTGCAACCTGTAAGTGTTATTAGAAAATACTTCAAGGATCTTGAAAGGCCCGAACCAGAGGGCATCAAATTTACTGTGTTTTCCCTTCTCTTGCCTGGGTGCATCCCACTTGAGCACCAGATCACCCTGTCCAAACTCTTTCTTCTTGTTTTTTCTGTCGAAAGCCTGCTTGATCTTCTGCTGACGATTGTAAGCTCTGTCCAGGACCTGCTCTCTAATCTGCTGCACCTCCACCATCTGATGAATCCTTCTGAGCATCAGATTAGGTTCCCCTTCATAGTCATGGAGAATATTTGCCATAGGCAAGGCAAGCTGAGTGGGGAAAACTACCTCAATCCCATAAACAAGCTGGAAGGGTGAGAGACCCAGGGATTTCTTCGTTGTCACTCGATCGGCCCAAAGTGCAAATTTGAGCTTTGAGTCCCAGGCCCTTTTATTATCCTCCAATATCTTCTTTATAAGCTTCATTAGACTTTTATTAAAGGACTCTGCCAGTCCGTTTCCCTGAGGATAGTAGGGAGTGGAGTGGATCAGTGAAATTCCAAACTGTTCACAGAATTTGATCAGAGGCTCGGACCGAAATGGGGAAGCGTTGTCAGTGACGATTTTTCTAGGGCAGCCAAACCTAGCAATGATGTCCTCCAGAAAGATGATGATTACTTTGTGGGAAGTGCTTCTGGTAGGGACAGCCTCTATCCATTTAGTAAAGTAGTCAGTTGCTGTCAAAATCCATCGGTGCTGACCACTTGAGGGAGGATGAATTTCCCCGATAAAATCCAGTCCCCACTGCTGAAAGGGAACTGAGACCACCACAGGTTTTAATGGCAGGGATTTGAGCTGCTGCTTTCCTGAGAATTTTTAGCATTTGATGCAAGCTCTAATCTCCCTACAGACATCCGGGAATAAGGTGGGCCAGTAGTACCCAGCTCGGAGGATCTTGTGAGCAGTGTTTTTCCAAAAATAATGACCTCCACAGAGGCCACTATGGAAATCATTCATAACCTTCTGGGCCTACTGAGGGTCCAGACATATCAGTAGTATCCCCTGGGGGTCTTTCCAATACAAGGCTTGGCCAATAATACAGTACTTGACAGCTTTGAGCTTTAAAGCCCTTGCCTTGCTTTTTTCCATCCCATCAGGGGGCCTCAACTCCTGCAGGAAATATAAGATATCTTTGTACCAGGGGCATGCTGCTAGTGGCACAGTGCTTAGGGATTCCCTGTTGGATGATTCAGCTTGTTCATTGATCAGATTGATTTCCAATGCTTTATAATTGGATTCGGCCATGAGCTTGGCCAAACCCTGCCCCTTTATTAGCTTAGTGGGCTTAATTTCCATATCAAATTCTAGGATCTTGGCGATCCATTTACCCCTTCTTCCATCTATGTCAGGCTGTATAAGAATGTCCTTCACAGAGGTTGAAGGGACATATGCAATGATCATTGAGTGTAAGACATAGACTCTGAAAGCCTTGAGAGCTTTTACTAAGGCATAAGCATGCTTCTCCATGATCTCATATCGGAGCTCTGTATCTCTCAACGCCTTACTAAAGAAGGCAATAGGCTGCTCTTGCCCTTGATCGTTTTTCTGCAACAGAACCGCCGCCACTGTGTCAAAGGAAGCAAAAGAAAATATCATAAAATCTTTAGAATAATCTGGACTAGTCAACACAGGAGCTTCAGTCAATGCTTTCTTTATCTGGTCAAAAGACTTCCTGGATTCAACAGTCCATTTTATTTCATGGCCCTTCCTGAGCATGGCTGTGATATGTTTCACCAATTCAGCAAAATTTGAGACAAACCTCCTCAGGAAATTAATCCTTCCCAGAAATGCCTGGACCTCTTTTTTAGACCTGGGAAGTGACAGGGCTTGGATTGCCTCTACCCTGTCAGGATCAATTTTCACTCCCTCTGCTGAGACTATATGGCCTAGCAACTTTCCCTCTTGCATAGCAAACAACGATTTCTTGGGATTCAGGGAAAGGCCAAACCTGCGGCACTTCAGGAAAACTCTCTTCAAGTGGGAGTGGTGCTCAATATCAGTCTTGGAGAAGACTGTTATGTCATCTAAGTATATTACCATGAACTTATCTTTTTCCCCGATGAAGGCTATGTCCATGGCTCGCTGAAATGTTGCTCCCGCGTTCATCAGCCCGAATGGCATCTTGGCATACATGAATGTGCCCCAAGGTGTGGTGAAGGCTTTCTTTTCTCTATCTTCTGGCATGACTGATATCTGATTATAGCTAGAAAAGCCATCAATCATAGATATCCTGGATGAGCCAGTGAACCTCTGCAATATGTGTTCCATATTGGGCAGGGGGTAATTATCCTTCCTCGAACTCCTGTTTAGGTTCCTGAAATCGACACAGAGTTTGATTTCTCCGCTTTTCTTTCTTACTGGGACCAAATTGGCTACCCAGCTGGAGTATCTCAAAGGGACTATGATCTGGGCATCCAGCAGTTTTTTCACCTCCCTCTCCATGACAGGTAACAGCATAGGATTTATCCGTCTCAGCTTCTGCTTGAAAGGTCTAGCCTCCTCCTTCAGTGGGATCTTATGCTCAATGACTGACGTGTCATATGTCTTGAGGTCTTCGTAGGTCCACGCGAACACGTCAATAAAATCTCTCAGCAACTTAGTATATCCGATCCTCTTCTCCTTAGTCAAACTTTTTGACAGCTTGACCAACTTGGGCTCTTTCGGTGTGCCTATATTGCACTCAGTCGTATCAGCATCATTACCCGAAATCCTACCCTTTATCGCCACGTCATTCCCATCGAAAATCCTTTCTAATGGGACCAACCCTCTTGGTATATGATTGCCCGGGAGTTGAATAATCTGATGGTCAGCAACTTTATTCAACAACTCCTCAGGGTGGTGACCAGGCTCCTCGTCAGGGTCCTCGTCTATACGCAATGCAGAGAAGTCATCGATGGACTGGAGAAATTTCTCGATCTCCTGATCGTCTTCGAATACCCTCCAATGTTTGACATTGTCCGGAACAAAGGTTCTATATCTTATTTCCACCTGCGATATGTCAGTGGGCAGTGCAGTAGCTTCGAACAGACTAGCTGAGAAAGCCTGAAAATCGACTGAATCATTTTATTCCCTTGGAATGAAAGAGATGTTGAAAGCCAGGAAGAAACTATCAATAAGGTCCCATACCTCATTCCTGTAATTCTTGAGGCGAGGGTGCTTGGTATGATAGACGCCTTTGACCTGTTGGATAATTAATTCTGCATCCCCGAACACAGCCATCTCCCTGATTCCCATTTCTTTTGTAGCCCTCAACCCCAGAACCAGAGCTTCATATTCTGCCACATTATTGGTGACTTCGAATTCCATCTTGTATGACAGTGATATGGTTTCCTGAGAAGGAGATTTGAATACCACCCTGACACCTGCACCTATATTGGAAGAAGCTCCATCAAAGAACATCTTCCAAACAGAGGTGGTTGGAGAAGGCATCACCTGATCAGGACTGAGCTATTTTCTGATCTGCAAGGGGGTCTCAGGTTCATCAGTGAACTGCAATAGGCTAGATCCTAAGTCAGTGTCCAAGGCATAGATGGGATGATTAGTGGGGTTTGCTTCATCACTGACTATGTAGGCTAGCTGGGCCTCTCTGTACAATCTCCTATGTTCCCCCCCAAAGACTGGAATGGTGGCATAGGTGAGATCCATCTGCAGCGTCCCTCCAAGTCTCTTAATCCAAGACCTTGACAACAACATGCCAAACTTGGGAGGAACATCAAATACCACTATATCCATGACCATACTTTTCATGGGTAACTGAAATAGGGAAACTACCAGGTCCTTGATGACTCCCAAACACTGTACCCTTCTGGAGTCAAAGGAATAGAGGTCATGATAGGCTTTGGTGACTTCTAATCCTAGTTCTTCCATGACGGCTTTAGGCATGAGGTTGTGGGAGGCCCTTGAATCCATTAAGCAGTTATGCAACACCTTGTCATGTATGTTCAGGGAGGTGTAGAAGGGAGGGGATGAATCGTCTCTGTCTTCTACCATGGGACCTAGGATCACTGCGGGCCTTTCATCTTGGAGGTTAATGCAGTCTGTGGATGGGCTGGAAGCTTCGGATTTTAACAAGTCGGAGAAGCGCTTTTTGAATTCCCCATGTTTAATTAACTCAGTGAGGGGTACGGGGATTCTGACCTTCTGGATTTCATACTCAAAATTAAAAGAAGATGTGGGCTTTGAAATTTCTCTAATCTCAGGAGCATGAATTTGAATAATAGGGGAGAGAGGTGGGGCCTTCTTACCTTTATGGCTGTCTGGTACCTCGTCAGCAAGCTTCTGTGCTCTAGTGGATGACTCAGGAACGTCAGGGGCTGCTGCCCGCTTGTCTGATCTCAAGTTATAACTGCCTCGGCCACCGCCAGGTTTGTCTGCTTTGCTGAGTTCATTGAGCTGGCCATCCATAAGAGACTCTTCATATGCTGATTTGGTCAGATGGGGGAAAGGAGGAGTGACTCCAAATGAGTGGATTTCAGGCTCAGGCTTATCTGGTTGCCTTTATTCTTCATCAGTCATGAAATTGTTCTGGAAGGGAGCCTGGATCCTTTGGTCATCCCTATCTCTTTCCTTCTCTTTATGCATAGTTGGGGGAGAAAAATTATTCGGTCTTCTGAAACTTGCTCTGTTCTCGGCATGCTGAGGGCCTTTATTTATTTGTTTTCTTTCCGTCTTTAATCTTTCCATCTCTTCTTTCAGCACGTTCAACAACTGGGTCATCTCGTTTACTTGAGGGTGGGGAACTGATAGGCCGAAGATGTTGGAACCAGAAACCGAGGCTTTCGACTTCCCTTTTCTTCTATTTGTGTCAGCCTGGTTCCTCAGTCTGTCTGCAGCTAGTATATTAGATTCCACCTCTATAGCTGCATCTTGCATCTAAGCTAGAGAGGTGGCTCTCCTTTCTCTTAATACGAGACAGAAATCAGGGTCAAATGCACTAGCATATGAAATTTGAGCAGAGGCTTCGGAAGGATTTATCTCTGCAGGAATCTTATTATACATTTTATTGAATCTTTTGGAGAAGTCAGAAACTGACTCTCCCTCCTGCTTCTTCAGGGACCCAAATTCAGTCATGTAATATATATAATCTTTTCTATCCCCCCATTGTCTTAGGAAAACATTATCCAGAGCCTCAATACCAGCAATAGATCCAGGGGCCAGCCCCCTGAACCACTTTCTAACTTCACCATCTAGGCTCTGGACGAAGACTCTCATCCAGACATCTTCATTCTCAATATTCAGGTTGTCTGCATAGCTATAGAAAGCAGCCAGGTGCTCTTCAGCAGTGACATCTCCCTCACCACTGAACTTAGGCATGTATTTCAGATAGTCTCCAGTAGGGAGAGGGTTCAAAGGCTGGGGAAGAATTAAAGGAGCATATCTAGCAGCGATTATGGCATCCATTCTGTTCGGAGGGGGGTTAACACTAGCCATAGGGATGTTGAGTGGAGGGGAACTCAGAGAATATGGAGTATGGACAGGTGAGGAAGGAGAAGAGGTCCTCACAGGAGATGACGGGGGAAGCAGAGAGAAATCTAAGGGACCCGAGTGAGCAGGTGTTTCTCTCTGTGCAGGAGTATTAATCAAAGGAGGAGTAGTGAAGCCTCCTGAGAGGGGAGTGACAAGGATCTCTCCCTCTGATACTAGACCAGGAGGGGAAAACTCAGCAGGAACACTCCCAAAGTTCAGAAAACGGGAAATTTCAGAGGAAGTACGACTAGGAAGGTGAGAATAAGAAAATGGAGTCTTCACAGAAGGGGAGGGCGTATTACCTTTTTCATCGGCAGAAACTTCTTTTGCTGCTCTCTTTCCCTTTCTGTGCACCGCTTCCAAGTCTTCTTCCGGAGTGGCGAAAGGCAAATGTGAATTCGACCTCGTATGTCTGCCTCTCGAAGCCACAGTTGATAGAATAGGTTCTCCCCAGCGGAGTCGTTACAGTGGAGTCGCCAGGTGCACAGTAGCAATCTTCAAGTTCTGATATCTGATGCACCTTCAAAAATCAGTTAGTCGTTGTCGTTCTGCCCAGGGAAAATCTTCAACTTCGTCCCCGGCAATGGTGCCAGAAATGTTGGCTTTCGGAAGTCACCCCTGGATTGCTAGTAGGAGAAGAGCCCAACGCCCATCAATTTAATGTCATGATTTGTTTTAAAGGGTGATCAGATGGAGGGAAACTCAAAACAATATTGTATCAACTCAGAAACTAGACCAGGCATGCATGAAAGAATGAGGTCCTGATAAACTCCAAACAGTGAGTCGTAGTAAGGGTGAGTAGGTGGAAGACTTTACGCAAGAAGGGCGCAATGATCTATTACAGACATCAGGTATGAAACAGATTGAAGAAGAAATGCATTCGAACACAAAATCATTTTATATTCAAACACAAAAACCAGAGGGCACGACAACGCCACAACAAATCCTTTATTGCAACAAGATGCACTACTGTGAATCCTCAGGCAAAAGATGAAACAAATATGGAAAAGAAAGAGAACTGTTTGTTATAAACCAAGAAATCTCAAACACAGAGGCACAACCAGGAAACCAGAGTATCTGCTGAAACTTTACAGTCGAGAGCTTAGATCTACCATCGATAGATACAAAAATGGCAAAATGCCTACATATACTAAAAATCTACAACAACAGCGGAACCAAGAAAATGCATTGAAGGCTTTGCGTCTGCATGGCTTCTGACACTCTGCACCCGCAATATTTGAATAACCGTGCAACTTGCGGCAGACGCGATCGATCTTCTAACAGTTACATTCGGCGAATCGACGTGCCTTTAATTCATGGTAGGACGTCCCCATTATGGTGGAGACGATGTCTAACCACCCTCAACTGCCTCCATAACTGCTTCTTGGGATTGATAATGGCCCAGCCAACTCAGCACTTCGGGATCCGGATGACTTCCCGTGCTGCCACCTGGAATAACTGGATATCTTGAGGGACGGACATGAGGGCCAGCGCGAAGGACATGGTGAATGGTAGGTGTGATGGCAGAGAGGGGGACAGGAGATGAACCATGGCGGAGGACATCCAGGTAGATGGGGAGAAGACGGGAGAATGAACTCGCCTTCGGGTGAGAAACGGACGTGGAAAGGGAGCGGGACACGTGGCAGGAAATGAGTGGATGGTGGGAGAAAGGAGAGCCATGAGGACCACCAAGAAGAGGTGAGTGGATGACACACGGCAGCAGGGGAAAGGCAGAAGAGAGAATAAAATGACAGGACGAGGGCCCACACTGGTTAAACACAGGGCAGCTGAGAGGAGCGGGATTACACGAGCGTCGTTGATCTGGGTGCTACGATCCTGGCCGTCGGGAAGCTGCACATGGGATCTCGGACCCCCCCCCCTCTGCTTAAAGGTAGAAAGGTGGGGGGGGTCCGAAAAGTTCTTCATCACCGTTGATCTGGGCATGCTCATCTGGGCCGTCGGAGAGTTGCGCCCCCAATCTCGGACCCCCCCTCCTCGCTTAAAGATCGAAAGGCAAGGGGGGTCCGAAAATTGCTGGGCGCCGTCGATCTACGCGCGCAAATCTGGACCGCTCGGACGTGCTTGCTACTTACCATGGGCGCATTATCGTCCGAAACTTTGGACAAGTGGGTTTTAACCCATTCTTTTGATATCTAAACCCCTTAGCAAGAAATATCGCTAACACATTCACCAAGTCTTTTGGAATGGTTGGTCATTCCCTTTGGCTTGATAAATTCCCTAGCCACTTTCATGAGGATGATGGATGATATCCTGCAACCATTCACCAATACATTTGTAGTGGTGTATTTGGATGACATTCTCATTTACAACAAGAATTGGGAAGAACACTTACAGTGTATTCTGCAGGTTCTGTAAACCTTGTGGCAACACAAGCTATACACCAACTTAGAAAAATGCTCCTTCGGCATCGACATGTTCTATTGCTTCGGCTACATTGTTTATCAACATGGTGTACATGTGTATCCAACCAAGATCCAAGTCATCCGTGATTGGACATCCCCAACCACACTCACTGAGGTTTGGAGCTTCTTGTGCCTTGTAAATTTCTACCACAGGTGTTAATGTTTAAGCCATTATTATAGATGTTTGCATTTCATTAGATAACAATAGAATAATCCAAGATCACTGAGAAATACACAATCAAAAGAGACACAACATTTGTACTGGGAAACCCTCTAGGGGAAGAAAACCCAACAAAACTTTCAAAAGACCTCTTTCAATTCCAAGGAAGGTCTTTTCGAATGGTTGGTCATTCCCTTTGGCTTGATAAATTCCCCAGCCACTTTCATGAGGATGATGGATGATATCCTATGACCATTCACCAATACATTTGTAGTGGTGTATTTGGATGACATTCTCATTTACAACCAGACTTGGGAAAAATGCTTGCAACATATTATGCAGGTTCTGTACACCTTGCAGTAGCACAAGATATACACCAACTTAGAAAATGATCCTTCAGCATGGACATGTTCCATTACTTCGGCTACATTATTTATCAACATGGTGTACATGTGGATACAACCAAGATCCAAGTCATCCGTGACTGGACATCCCCAACCACACTCACTGCGGTTTGGAGTTGTTTGAGCCATTATTATAGATGTTTTCATTTCATTAGATAACAATAGCATAATCCAAGATCTCTAAGAAATACACAATCAAAAGAGACACACCATTTATCCTGGGAAACCCTCTAGGGGAAGAAAACCCAACAAAACTTCCTTAATATAGATAGACAATACAATGCCAAAAGATCTCTTATGCTAATATAGAAAGTCCTCTCCTAGATATGTGCCACTCTCTCTCTCCTTTGCTGGTAACAGATCAAAACATGTCTCTCAAACTGAGAAAGTGAGTTTTTTTCTAAGTGAGGCACTAGCCTCCTTTATTTATACAAGTCTGGCATGTGTGAAGTGTCTATTCATTGGTAGCGTTGACTTCTCAAACTGGGTGGGTAAACCCACCTTTATTATATTTATGGGTCTCTTTAATAACTATTGGGGCTGACTTCTTATTCTACCTATTACAATGACTGACATGATCAATTCACAATGGGGATTGATCCTATGAATAATATATCAATAATAATAAGAATACTCTTTGCAGTTACAATATTTCAACACTCCCCCTTAACAACAAGGGTATTCTTCAGCAGCATAATGCAAGAGAGAGAGGACAACATCATCAACAACATCAAGTGGGAGGAAAACATCATCAATATCATCTTGTCTGGCATATCTATAAATCATCAGAAGTTTTCTTCATCGGAAACATCATCATTCTCAAAGGAATGCCATCATCATCTGCATCAATATGTATTAGTATAAAAACTGATACATCATCATCATCACAACACAAGGCTATCTCATCATAATACAAGACTGGCTTTATGTCACAGCTGTCAAGATGGAAGCTTAGTACTTGTCTCATCTCATTGTCTTGCTTTACATCACAGCACTCAAGCTGGAAGCAAGATACCCGTCATGCTTTACGTCACAACCATCAGGATGGAAGCATGATACTAGAATGGCTTTACATCAAAGCTATCTAGCTGGAAGCTCAGTACTAGTCTCATCATATCATATTGCTTTACATATGATAGCTTGGTCAGAAGCAAGGAACATATCTTCTTTCTTTACATCTGAAAAAACGGTCAGAAGCAAGGAACATCTCTTCTTGCTTTACATCTGACAACTCGGTCAGAAGCAAGGAACATCTCATCTTGCTTTACGTCTCACAACTAGGTCAGAATCAAGGAACATCTCATCTTGCTTTATGTCTGAAAACTCGGTCAGAAGCATTGAACATCTCATCTTGCTTTATGTCTAACAACTAGGTCAGAAGCAAGGAACATCTCATCTTTCTTTACATTTGACAACTCGGTCAGAAGCAAGGAACATCTCATCTTGCTTTACGTCTGGCAACTAGGTCATAAGCAAGGAACATCTCATCTTTCTTTACGTCTGACAACTAGGTCAAAAGCAAGGAACATCTCATCTTTCTTTATGTCTAACAACTAGGTCAAAAGAAAGGAACATCTCATCTTGCTTTACATCTGAAAACTAGGTCAGAAGCAAGGAACATCTCATCTTTCTTTATGTCTGACAACTAGGTCAGAAGTAAGGAACACATCTCATATACTCCCCCTTTCGAGGGAGGTCCTTTCGAACAATTCCAAGATTATCTTAGAAGTATTGAAACTTCACATGAGATAGAGGTTTGGTCAACACATCAATAATCTGTTCATTTGTGCTAATGTACTGGAGCTTCAAGGTTCCTCTCTGTACCATGTCGCGGATGTAATGATAGTGGATCTCTGTGTGCTTCGACCTATCGTGGAATACAAGATTCGTTGTCATCTTTATGCAGCTTTGGTTGTCACATAGAATCGCGGTTTCTCTCATCTCCAAGTCAAATAGGTTGGTCAACAACTTCTAAGCCATATAGCTTCGTAGCTAGCAGAACATGCAACAATGTATTTTGCTTCCGCTATGCTGAGAGAAATACTAGATTACTTCCTACTCTGCCATGAGATCATAGCTGATCCCAAACTGAAACAACATCTTGAAGTGCTTTTCCTTTCAGAAACACTTCCTTCCCAATCTGCATTAGTATATCCATTCAATGTGAAATTATGATCTCCATCATAGCTGAGACCATAATCTATTGTACCTTTGAGGTACCTCATCACATGTTTTGCAGCCACTAAGTGAACAGGTCTGGGTTCTACCAGAAACTAACTCAAGGTTTTCATGGAAAAACAAATGTCTAGTCTGGTGTTTGTCAGGTACATCAGCGATCCAATAATCTATCTATACAGTGTGGCATCAATCAATTCTGACAACGTATCGACCAACAGCTTCAGCTTCACTTCCATGGGTGTATTCATGGACTTTCATTCCATCATGTCAAATCTCTTTAATATTTCGACCGTGTACTTCCCTTGGTTAAGGAAGATCCTATTAGGACTCTGCCATACCTCAAGACCTAAGAATTAATGCATTAGGCCAAGGTATTTTATTTCAAATTCCGAGGCAAGTCTCTTTTTACATTCAACGATGAGCTTTTCTTCTCCAGTTAAGAATAAGTCATCCACATATAGCAGTAAGATTACTGGCTCATTATCCATAATTTTGAAGTAGATATTTGAGTCTGATTTACTCTTGGTAAAGCCTAAGCTCGTCAAGAAACTGTCTATATGTCCATACCAAAATCTAGGAGCTTGCTTCAATATGTATAAGGCGTTCTTCAATATACATACATGAGACGTCCTGTTTTCAATCTCAAATCCTTGAGGTTGCTCTTTATACACTTCCTCTTCGATGACATCATTTAAGAAAGCTGTCTTCACGTCGATCTGGTGCAACTTCCACTTCATCTTAGCTGTAAGAGCTATGATGGTCTTGATTGAAGTTCCTCATTAGGGGAAGTTATGGATTTCCTCAGTGGTTCTGCAGCTCTAGGAACCTCCTTCATTGGAGTATTGGGGATTACGGGTTCCTCTTCATATACCTCTTCAAGCTGGCATATTTTAGATTTCTTGAGCGCTGCATCTTCATCAAAGGTCACATCCCTGCTGATCTCAATGTGATGTTGACCTGGTATATAGATTTTGAAGGCCTTGGAGACCTCACAGTATCCCACAAATATTCCCTTCTTTCCTGAAGGGTCCAACTTGTTTCTCTTTTCTTTAGGTATATGAATAAACACTGGACAACCAAATATTTTGATATGGATTACCTTTGGCTTCTTTCCAGTGAACATCTCTTCTGTTGTCTTGAGCCCAAGTGCACTATGGAATAATTGGTTCTACACATAAACAACTGCCATTGTTGCTTCTGCCCATAACCACATTGGAAGATCTTGATCATGGATCATAGTCTTCACAGCTTCCAGTATGGTTCAGTTCTTCCGTTTAACTACACCATTTTGTTGGGGATTATAAGGAGTAGTGAGTTCCCTCTTGATTCCAACATATTTGTAGAAGTTCACAAACTCTTTTGAGGTATATTCTCCTCCATTATCTGACCTGAGTACCTTAATCTTCTTTTTAGAAAGGTTCTCTATCAAGGCTTTGAATTCCTTGAACTTATTAAACACTTCATCTTTAGTCTTTAAGAAATCTATCCAGGTTTTATGAGAGTAATCATCAATGAATGATACATAGTATACATACCCACTAATGGAGAATGATGGCATTGGGCCACACACATCTGAATGGATGAGTTATAGGACTCCTTTTGTCTTGTTGTCCCGCTTCGGAAAAGGGTTCTTGATATTCTTCCCTTGTGCACATCCATTGCATACGCCTTTATGGTCACCTTTGAGTTCTGGTAAACCTGTGACCACTTTTCATATGTATGTTAGTGCCTTGTAGTTGATGTGGGCTAATATTCTATGCCAAAGTTCACATGAGTTTTCAATGGCATGGGTCATAGCAGCCTCTGAGTGACCCTTTAATTTATACAAGCCATTTTCTTCATTACCAATGATGATTGCTTCATTTAAGGTTTCTCCCTTCTCCCACATAAGAACTTCTCCATCTATAAAGGCAACTCTGAAGCCTTTCTTTTCTAAATTTTAAATGGAGAGTAGGTTCTTCTTCAATCCTGGTACATATAGTACTTCATTTTTAGTGAATTCCCTGAATTCAATTTATGGTTTGATTCTCCCACTCCCTTGATGGGATATTGGTAATCATCACCAAGTGTCACTTTATGAAAAAACTTCTTCTCTGAGATACAAGAGAGAATATTTCTTTGTCCCATCATGTGCTTGGATGCACCACTATCAATGAGCCAAGTGTCCTCTCCAATTGTTACAGATCCTGAGAGGGATGAGATCAACACATGGTCTTTGATCTCCTCTCTTATCATCTTTGCGAGTGACACTTCATCTTCGACTACATGGGCATGGAGCCTCTTTTGTTTTCTCTTATATTCTTCTCGTCTGGCTGGACAAAACTTCGCAATGTGTCCCATCTTTTCACAATGATAACATTGTACATATGAGTAGTCTCTTTCCTTTCGTTGTCCTTTCTTCTGAAATCTCCTTGGATGAGATTCTTTATGATTGAATTTATTTGATTATTGAGGCTCTTTATGAGTCTCCTTTTGGAAGTAGGGTTTATTCCTTCCTCCTTTGGTGTGGGTAGCTAGGGCTTGATCATCATCCCTTGCTAGTAATGCTTCACGATTTGAGACTCTTGTTTCTTCTTGGATGCATTCTTCCCATAGGTTGTCAAACTTCATTTTCTCCAACTAGCACATATCGTCTAGATGAAATCATCCCAAGGTATTATGAGACCATTTAGGGTTGTCATTATGAGTTCGTATTTGTCTATGGTATCTCCAATAGCTTCTAGTTGTTCTTTGAATTCTGAGATTCTGGAGAAGTATTCCTGAATCATTTCTCCTTTCTGCATCCTTGTATTCTTCAGTTGAATTCTAAGATTCATCTTCCGATTTATGTTATTTCCTTAATATAGTCTAGTCAAGTCATCAAACATCTCTTTCAGAGTCTTCTTAGATGACACATAAGGAATCAGGTGGGCTTTAATTGAATCAACAATGATTCTTTTGGCCCTTATCATGTCCTTTTCTATAGCATCATCGGGTTCCGGTACTTTGTCTTTGATGAATATTACTAGGTATTTCTCTTCAAGAATGAGGCCAATACTATACTTCCAGGCACAAAAGTTTTCCACTCCTTCTAACTTGTCAACAAGATTAATGCTTGCAGACATCTTTACCTGGAGCTAGGAAAATGACCGAAAAATGAAAGTGCTCAAAATAAAAAAATGAACTTACCAGGAGATGTGCTTGGCTGAGGCGAGTTGTCTGGTGTGTTTGGATCTGAGAAAATCGAACTTTTTCTCCTTCAAATCAGATCTGCAGATTTCTGGACTGGTGCTTCTGGTACCTCTGGTACTCTGGTACTTCTGGTACTTCTGGTACTTTGTGAAACTAGGGTTTCAATTTCTGGGAGATCCAACAACTAAAAAGGTGCGCTACTGATGCCAAATTTATCCTTAGGGGAGGGCGCAAATTTCTATATAGTTTTAGGGATGAAAAGATTCACTTTTGAAAAACCCTAATTTGCAGGTAAGACAACATTGACGTTTTTCTCTTGCAAAAGATGCTTCCTTCATCTTGGCTCTGAAACCATGTTAATGTTTAAGCCATTATTATAGATGTTTTCATTTCATTAGATAACAATAGCATGATCCAAGATCACTAAGAAATACACAATCACAAGAGACACAACATTTATCTTGGGAAACCCTCTAGGGGAAGAAAACCCAACAAAACTTCCTTAATATAGATAGCCAATACAATGCCAAAATATCTCTTATGCTAATACAAAAATTCCTCTCCTAGGTATGTGCCACTCTCTCTCTCCTTTGTCGGTAACAGATCAGAACGTTTCTCTCAAATTGAGCAAGTGAGTTTTTCTCTAAGTGAGGCGCTAGCCTCCTTTATTTATATAAGTCTAGCACGTGTGAAGTGTCTCTTCACTGGCAGGGATGACTTCTCAAACTGGGTGTATAAACCCACCTTTATTATATTTCTGAGTCTCTTTAATAACTGTTGGGGCTGACTTCTTATTCTGCCTATTACAATTGTCTTTTGACCAATCCGCAAAAGGGGATTTGGTCCTATTACAATAACCGACATGGTCAATCCACAATGGGGATTGATCCTATGAATAATATATCAATAATAATAAGAATACTCTTTGCAGTTATAATATTTCAACAACAGGTTCGTGTTGGGATTTTCCCATATTGCATGTGCCCTCAAGCAAGTAGCCAGGGGTGGTGGTAAGGAGAAATTTGTGTGGGGAAGGTCCCAACAACAAGTGTTCGATGATTTGAAGAAACTCTTGTGCTCAACCACAATACTTTTACTATCGTACATGAAACAACACTTTGAGATCGAGACAAATGCTTCAGACTATGTTGTGGGCACCGTTCTCACTTAGCACAACCACCATGTGGCCTATCATAGTGAGACACTATCAGATGTTGTCTTTATGTACCCTACTTATGCAAAAGAAATGTACTCCATTGTTCAATCCTATCGCCAATGGAGAAATTACATTCTTGGGAAGGAGGTAGTCATCCACACTGATCATATGCCACTAAAGTTCATGTAGACACAAGGAAAATTGTAGAATGATCACCATCATAAGTGGTCCACATACTTGCAACAATTCCACCTCAATATCAAGTATAAAATAGGAAGCACCAACCGCGTCGTTGATTTCCCCAATAGATAATTAGTTGTGACACTCAACACAGTGATAGAATCTTATGGCCATGAGACCTATGGATGGCCCCAACTCTACGAGACAGACCTAGACTTCGCCACCACCTAAAAAATGTTGGGTGCAAATGCAATCGTCGCTAATTTCCATATTTAGGATGGGTTGTTATGTTGTATGGGCCATATCTATGTTCCATTAAGTGAGTGAGTGAATCTTATATGGGAATCCCAATATAGTCGGGTGGCAGGACACTTTTGCCTCGAAAAGATAGTGGAAATGCTACAGAAACATTTCTACTAGCCAAAACCTCGATAGGAGGTCAACAAGTATATCAAGTCTTGCACTACCTGCACTATTTCCAAACTGACAACTAAGAAATAGGGCCTGTACACCCCTCTTCCTACTCTTGAGAGTCCATGGGAATCGATCTCCGTGGACTACATGTTGGGCCTCCCATCCACCAAGCGGGGAAATGACTGTGCTTTTGTGGTTGTTGATTTCTTTTCTAAGATGGTGATTCTGGCTGCCTACAAGAAGAGCATGACAACAGAGGCCACTGCCAAGTTGTTGATACTGAGAGGGGGGTGAATCAGTATCAAGTACAATTTAAATTTTTTTTCAACCTATACTTAAACCATTCAACTATATCCAATGAGAAATGAACAATAGTATAAGAGTTACACCAATACACCACAATACACCATGCACAATATATGAGAAATAATCAATATTTATTGTTCAAGGGAAGTAATAACTTCCAAAGGTAGCTACAACTTCCAAATGTAAAGGGAGGGATAAACCTCCAAGAGGAAGATAAAATCCTCCAATCTTAAGAGAGTATTTAATTCTCCATACTTGCCCCTTCCTTCCATCCAAGAATATATGATAGATAATAAAACTTTACATTAAATCATCACTATCAACCATCCATCACATAGAACTTGATAATGTTTCATGAGAATTCTTCAACTTTTTCAATTCTTCAATTC
The DNA here is from genome assembly GCA_009831015.1 of Picea engelmannii. Taxonomy (NCBI): domain Eukaryota; kingdom Viridiplantae; phylum Streptophyta; class Pinopsida; order Pinales; family Pinaceae; genus Picea; species Picea engelmannii. Next base: position 248,412 of record ML792277.1, on the reverse strand, counting down.
TTGGAATACTCTTATCCTATAGATAATATTACTCAATGTAGTTTCTGAAAATTCTCCAAGTTTCACTCCTTGAATGCTCCCCAAAAGGAAGTTATAGAAAGAATGGTAGACCTTATTCAATTCTGGTTTATTCAGGAGACCAAACTTGTATAGAATGCCCCATACTCAATATTTAACATCAAATTATGAAACTCACACAACAGAAACTAAAGTCCATAATACTTCCAATGAAATTTGTCCCACATCATTTGGATTCTCTATGAATAAGTTATGTCTGTTTTACACAGAACACCTGTTTATTGACTAGCTTCAGGACTGGTCAAAAACCCTATCTTCCACAACGTTTATCTCCATAATTATAGTGAACCATGAGCTGAAACTTTTACCACAAGTACCTTGACATGTATTATAAATACCATAGCAATTTCACCATATGAATCGTTCTAGAAAAAAAGGTTTTAGAGAAAATGGTAAGATGTCCTGAAAATAACATACCTTAGAACACACCATCAAAAGACTTCATCCTCCCTTGAAATCCGGCCTTCTTTACTTATGATTTCCTCTGAAATTCAACTTATATTTCAAATGAATGTATAATTATATTTATTTATACCATTTATGTCACTTCCTTTTAACATTAGGGCCAACTTGACACTTTCTTATTTTGTAATTATTTTCTTTAGTTATCTTCCTTCTTCAATTCACTTTGTCATCTTTAAAAATTCATTTCTCCTCAACCATGAGGATCCACATGACATTCCACATACCACTCAAAACAACATGATGTATAATATCCATCCATGGGTGTTGTATCTTTATGTGCATTTTCCATCATGTCCAAATACCTTCATCAATCTTCCAGTCCAAAACCAATGACTAGGGTTGACATCAATGACAACAACCAATCTTCCAATACAAGATCTTCTTTGAATGATTCTGAGTACATTTTGGAATCCCACAAACCATTGTCCTAGATCAAGACAACTAATTTTGCAGCACATTCTGGTCGATCCTCTTGCCACTACTGGACACCAAGCTCAACAAATGCACAACCTTCCACCCCTAGACAGATGTCCAAATCAAGGTTGTAAATTGAATGATCATGCATATCCTGCACGTGTATAATTAAAAGAACCCTTACACATGGTATGTGAGTCTTCCCTATGTCCAACACTGGCCACAACCCCTCTCAGGTGGGCTTGGGATTCCAACCATTGGGTCCCATAGATGTTGCACTAACCCTTGCGGTCACCTCGACCAATTCATCTCCTGCTCCAAATCAAGTTGACAAAGCCACTTGTTTAATTGAGCGGATCCAACACATTCACCAACAAGTTCAGGATATCCTACAGAATTCCAATGACAAGTACAAACAACACCATGATCAACATCGGGTGCCACATAAGTTTCAGGTGGGCGAAAAAGTTTGGTTGCATTTGCAAAAAGAAATCCTTAACGGACCCCATCAGAAGATTTTCCCACTTTGTTATGGGTTGTACACCATCACCAAGGCTATGGGTGATAATGATTTTGAGCTCAACATTCCTCCTTTTCTTGGCCTGCACCCAATGTTCAACATGGATCTCGTTCGACCTTATTTCCCACCATATTTCCCACCATTATTGGACACCTCAGAGATAGAAAAACACCTAACACCAACAGAGATCAACCTAGAATACATACAATAGGCATCCAATGATCATGTTGTGGAAAAACAGGTCAAGGGAACTCATGACCAAAGGATCCAACTTTATTGAGTTGGCAAAGTAGGGCAACTCCTGCACCAAAGCAAGTGGCTCACCAGGGGCAAAATTCAACAAAAATTTCCTTATATAATGGGGGAACTCAATGCAATGGATACCATTTCTTCCTGAGGGGAAAGGATTGATTCAGATGGATGTCGGTGGTCTGCCACCTATTCCAACTAGCTCATTCTGGCATTTTTCTAGTTCGACATTTTTTTCCTAGTTTTTGGGTCCCTGACTTCTGGGGCTGTTTTGAGGCCCTAAAAAATGTTTTTAGGGATCACCATATTGAAAATATGTAGAGATATCCACAAGAAATATGCGTATTCCTCGGATTTACCTTTCCAACGGGCTATTGTGCGCCTAAAACATAGATTGTATGCAAAAATTACGACCTCGGGAAGTTGATGTACTAACTTACCCAAACAGGGCCCACATGACTTTTGGCGCTTCATCTCCTAGGGTTAGTTTTTTTTATGTCTAGGGTTTTGACATTCTTGTTTATTGTAAAAAGGCCTGGAGATTCTCATTGTAATAATCTTCTGGAGAATGAGCACAAACGTCACATCTATTCTTAGAGATAAGCCACCACCATTCTAGAAATCTTGTTTCCGCTACATTTTACAATTTCAACTTATTTCCTTATTGAGTAGAAATCAGTTTTACTGTATATCTGTTATTCTGTGTTAAGTATATTTTCATAAAAATCTATATTCATTTCATTCTGCTCATGAAATCTGGATCACTCAATAATGTCAACAAAATACTCATCAACAATGTGTACTAAAAACAATTGTGCATCTCATAAGTTTTCCTCCAAGTTACTTGGTTCTTCTCCACTAGTTATCCCGGATAAGTGATCTAGTCATGCATTCAATCTTTCATGCTTCCCCACAACTTCAAAGTCAAAATCTTGAAACAATAGTATCCATATGCATATTATTCCCCCCAACAATGGATTATTGACTAAATATCTAAGAGTAGAATGATCTGTAATTATCTTGAAATGTTTCCCTAACAAGTAATGTTTGTTTTTCTGTAATTCATACACCATAGTTAATCCTTCCCTTTTTGTAGTATTTTAGTTTTGTTTTGAATCTGATAATTTCCTACTTGCAAATGCTATAGGTTGATATATATCACCTTCTCTTGGTTGTGTCAATACTTCTCCTAGTGCTATTTCATATGCATCCACATGCACATGAAATTCTTTTTCCCATTCCAGAAAGACTAAAATTGGCACAGTAACCATATTCTCCTTCAAAATATCCATACTCTGTTGGAATTCATCATTCCACTGATACTAAGTGTCCTTCTTCAACAACTTCTCCATCATAGAAGTAATCTTTGCATATCCCCTTATAAACTTTATGTAATACCCTATATGAACAAGTGTACTCTTCAACTAGTGCACTGACTTAGGTGGTGGTAAGTTCACTATGAAAACAATTTTAGCAGGATCAAACAATAGACCCTGTTTACACACCACATTCCCTAACAAAATCCCAAAAGGTGCGCTAAAAATACATTTATAAATATTCAATGAAATATGATACCATTGACATCTATCTAACATCAGTATTAACACTTCCACATGATACTTTAATAAATTTAACACTATCCAATCATCCAAGTAAACCTCCAAAAACTTGTGAATACAGTCCCTAAAAGATGCCACTACTACTCTTGAGAAAATTGCAGATGAATTCTTCAATCCAAATGGCATAACTATATACAAGAATGATCCCCACTGTGTAGAAAATGTTGTCTTGTGTCGATCTTTTGGCACTATCCTGATCTGATGATATCCTGAAAACACATCTGTAAATGAATAATCTTCTTGACCTCCTACATTATCTAAAACGTCATCTATAAATGGGGTAGGAAAAGGATCATGCACACAAGTGTCATTCAGTTTTCTCAAATATACACAAATATTGAACCAAACATCAATATAGCATAGAAAAACCTCAGGAAAAGTACTCAACGCCTTGAAAAAGAGATAATTTCAGATAATAAGCCTCTTCAAGGGGGCAACCTCCTTTTACCCCACTTAAATGTTCATGTACAAGATGATTCAAAATGAAAATGTCTCCTTGGTATATATAGGAGACTAGGAGGTATAATTACA
>ML792277.1:200176-229985 GCA_009831015.1 Picea engelmannii | reverse complement strand
TCTTGTACTTGAACATTTTAAGTGGGGTAAAAGGAGGTTGCCCCCTCGAAGAGGTTTATTATCTGAAATTATCTCAGTTTCAAGGCGTTGAGTACTTTTCCTGAGGTTTTTCCATGCTATATTGATGTTTGGTTCTTAACATCTCCATTAGCTCCTCAGTTATACAACCAAAATTGATACTTTGAAAAAAACATATGAAAGACTCAAGACTCAAAAAGGTTCTCCAAGACATGTTCTCCACACATGAGTTCCAATACTTCACAATGATAATTGATACCTATAGATACCTCATACATCCTCTAGTTATATTACAAAAGTGGGTAAAAACCCTTACATCATAGTCCAAAACACTAATTCTAAGTGGACTCAACTTGTCCACATTATAATTGCCTTTGTGCGCTAATCCACAATTCCATCACGTTGATTTTCCTTTACTCTCACTGTGCATTGCTTCCTTGGTCCATTCTACCTCATTTTTTGCATTATATCTCGAACCTTACCCCAAAATTACATGCTCCAACACCCCATTTCAACTTATCCATTAGTGTTCTTTCAAATCGTGACTCCTACTTCCTCAGTACCTTCTAACATACTCTATGGTATTTGTTGATATGCCAACTTCATTTCTCCACCGCATTTCACCCCCAAACTGATGAACAAACAAAGTTTGTCAACCAAACTCTAGTCCAGTATCTTTGTAACTACTTTGTCAAAAATAAGTAGTGGGACTCTTATTTGCATTTCATTCAGCGTAGTTATAACAGTGCCATTCAGTCCTCTAGAGGCTTCTCATCTTTCAAGGTTTTTCGAGGATTTCATCCAAGTTCTCCATCAAAGTTACCACTCACTCTTGCATCCCTGGGGTCTGCACGACAACAACAAGAGAAAAAATCAGAACATAGTTTCATCCACAATATTTCGCAACACCATTTTGAAGCAGCATAGGAATTTGTTAGTGATAATTCTTGTCTTGGGCTCAAGAGCATTCGGGTCTGCAAGTTACACGAGAAGTGCCTGAGTGCAGTATGGAAAAATCTTGTTTTACAGCTTCCAATCAAGCGAGCGAGTGAAGTTATGTCATCAATGGCCAGGATCCATGTATAGAGCAGATCAACGATCGGCGGGTAATCGCGGTTAGCAGAGTTGCGCCAGGATTAGTGCAATGGATAGCGCTTATATATCACCAATAAAGATCTCAGCCTTCCATCCCGGGGGAGTACGTGGTGCACGATTGGGCTCCATCGCCTCCTCGCCCTTCGTGACTTTGAGGAACAAGGACCAGCCTCTTCCCAGCCACGAGACGCGAAGTGCCGAAGGCATCCAGGACTCGGGCCCATACTATCACCGAAAGTGATCTCAGCCATCTATCCCGCACAGACACATGGTGCACAATTGGGCTCCATCGCCTCCTCACCCCTCGCAACTTTGAAGAACGAGGACCAGCCTCTTCCCAGCCGCGAGACGCGAAGCACCGAAAGCAGTCAGGACTCGGGCCCACAGTATTGCTAAGAAGATCTCAGTCGTCCGTCCCGGGGGAGTACGTGGTGCACGATCAAGCTATGTCATCATTTCATCTGTCATAACTTTGAAGCATGAGGATCATCCTCCTCCCATCCATGAAACGCAAAATTTCGAAAGCACCTTTGAAGATAGGCACAGGGTCACGGCCCGTGGTCACTTGGTGGTGATAGAAAGAACTGTGAAAAGTGCCGAAGCGTCGGGTTTAACTGCAGAAGGGATCACTGTGTTCTCCAGGTGCCAGTTCAACTTGATCTCAATCCTAGTACCTGCTCGAAGTGAATGAAGAAGAGAGAGGGTGGTTGAAACCTCGCCTCACTCATTAATTGCAAGGGATGGAGGGTCTGGCAAACCATCTGCCCGAGGAAGTCCTGTGTATCGATTTTCTCAAAGGAGCCATGCTGAAGTCTTCAGCTCAATAGAGAAGTCTGCACATGCTATCTGAACACTTATTAGCTCAGCTACCCTCCTTACAGGAGCCTTGCATAGTTAAGGTGGCATTTAAAGAAAGATATCAGTACGAGTTTGATTGAAGGGACACCCAGTTTTGGGTGACTGAGGCACACCTCTATGGGGAGAATTTTCCTGAGTATATAAACTCAGTCTTTGTATTTTGTAAGGATCGATGGTTGAGCAGAGCTCCCGGTGGTAAAGTTTTAATGAAGAACTGTTAGCCTGGTTATGTATGCACTTTTGAGACTTCTTGCCTTATGAATGCCGGTTTCTTCCATGTCTTTGTTTACATTGTGTTAGAGCAGCTTGGAATTGGAGGATCCAGTTGAGTTGTATCTATTATAGGATGATGTTGTAATGGATCACTGTAATAGTTGCGCTATCTCTAATAAGTTCTTGTGATTTTCCCAGCGCTGAGTGACTTGGAATTAGAAGATCCAGTCAAGTCCCCTTTCAGTTTCTTGAGACTCCGAACCAAGAGGATATTGTATACAGAGTCTTTCCTCTGCAAACCACTTGAAGCCTTTCACCTAAAGTTGTTTGTTCACCTTCCTCACCAAGTCTTCCACCTTCTCATTTTTTAATCAACCCACTGGCTGAAGTTAGGTCAAGACCTCCTTTGTTACTTATGTACCAGACCCAGTCCCTGAGTTAGAGTAATATCTCCTCGAGTCTTTATCTCCATTTTATCACCCCTTTATAAACAAATTGTGACATTAAAACTGATGGGTGTCGGGCTCTGCTCCTACAAGAAATCCATGAGTGACTTCTGACGCTAACATTTCTGGCGCCGTTATTGGGGATGAAGTTGAAGATTTTCCCTAGGCAGAATGACATTGAGCCTCTGATTCTGAAGGTGCATCAGACATCAGAGCCCTTAAAGATTGCTACTGTGCACCTAGCGACTCCATTGTTTCCACATCACTGTTTCAGCTGTGACTACTGTTAGCACACCTGAAAGCCGACCCTAAGGAGATTTCTCGAGAAAGTTTCAACCGCTGCTTTCTCAGCCTGAGAAGCTTCCTGGGGTAACGAAAATGTTAAGATATGGCCTTCGATGGTGAACAAGGACCAGACACACTTGAAGTTGCGCATCTTTCACCTGACGAATCCATGATTCGAGGATCAATTAGCGACTCCACTGGTTCGATATGGAGAAAATCTTGGCTCGAAGGTTTGCTCATTTTAATTTTTCTGCTATTCCTGGTTTTCCTAATGAAGTCCCTTCTCCAAATGAATGGGTCGATTATTTGCCCAGATTTAGAGAGCATGAAGAGGACAACCCTGCTCAACATCTCTGGGAGTTTCATGAACTCATGCATCAATGGGAGATACAACATGAGGATGTATTATTGAAAATGTTCATGTTCTCATTAGCAGGGGATGCTCGTGAATGGTATCATTCTTTACCCCCTGCTAGAATTTCTTCACTCGCAGAATTTCATGTAGCTTTCACTGCCCATTGTCAGATGCTTTATCCCTTTGAGTTAATTTTTTATAACTGTTGTGAGGGATACAATAGTTGTATACAAGATAGAGCTACTGCTTACGTAGGCTGTGAGGATGATCTTGATGACTTGGATCAGAAATCAGTCCTTTCTCATCCCCATTCATCTGTATCATAGGCAGGTTATGAAAGTGATGAAGTTCCTAGGGAGGAGGATGGCGTCCTGAGTAAGCTAATGGAGCAGGTGAAATATCTCTCTGCCCAATTAGAAAGGTTGAAATATGAAGACTGTGTAGAGGATTTTCCAGTCCTTGAGGCAGATGTTCTTGGCGGCTCTTTTGAAGAGGATATTGAAGATTTCATAGCCATTGAGACATTAGTTTATACCCCTAAGGAGCCCGCTGTCTCAGATTTAAAGAAAGAAGCCATTGGGGAAGAGAACTGTTCCCTTTTTCTTCACGAGATTTCCCATGATGTATTTACATTTGGGATTGAAAAGGAGGATCTGGAGATCATTCCTTTTTTGCAAGATGAAGAAGTTTGGTGCTCACCCAGCTTTAATGACTATTCAGTTGAGGAGTAGTAGAGCCCCACATCACAGATTGATGACCTGGGTAGCAGCCAACCCATGTATGACAACTATGAATTAGGTTCTAAGCTGGACACCCAGAACTTCCAAGAGAAGACTACAGAGCCTTCTCCTCTATTCACAAATGAAAGACAATGCGAGGAAATCATCCCCCCTGAGCAGCAAATTGAAAAGTAGATCTTTCCCACAGGTCCTATCTATGATGATTATGACTCTGACCCTTGGGAGAGCCAAGAAGAGGCACCAGAAGAACCAAAGGAGTAGTCGAAGATGCAGTTTACAGACTGCGCAGAGCCAGTCAGTGAGCAGCCACCGCCCGAGAGCAGCAAGCCCATTTCAGTTATTCACCCGCCTGTGCTTATTAGAGATATTCGGCCATAGGTGAACAACTGTGTAGCAGAAGAGGTTGTCTATCGCCAAGTTCCTGGAATTGGCCACTCATTTGATGAACCTGTCAGCAGATACATGGAGTGGCATTTCCCTTATGCTTTGGAGTTTCCCTATTTCATCTCAACTCCAACCTGTAAGGAGGAGTTGAAAAGTATAACCATTTTGTTGTCGCGGTTACACCATATGTTGGTGATCATCGACAGAAGGAAGGAGATTTTATCTCGGAAGTTGCTTGAATGGCTATGGTGGAAGTTTTCTTTCACCTAGCCCATGTAAAATATTTTATTAGCATTAGGAATGTATATAAATAAGGTCCTTTGAGCATGTAGCTTTATTTTCTTACTTTTATTTTTCGGCCTATATTTTAAGCAACGGGATGTTTTGAGCATGACTCCATAGCCCAACAGCAAGGCACTAAAGCTACGGAATGAGTTCTTAGAGAATCACAGGGACGACTCTATCCCCCATGGAGCCTAATGTTAGTGATAATTCTTGTCTTGGGCTCAAGAGCATTCGGGTCTGCAATTTACACGAGAAGCACCCGAGCGCAGCATGGAAAAATCTCGTTTTACGGCTTCCAATCAAGCGAGCGGGCGAAGTTATGTCGTCAACGGCTAGGATCCATGTATAGAGAAGATCAACGATCAGCGGGTAATCACGGTTAGCAGAGTTGCGCCATGATTAGCACAATGGATAGCGCTTATATATCACCAAAGAAGATCTCATCCGTCCATCACGGGGGAGTACGTGGCACAACATTGGGCTCCATCGCCTCCTCACCCTTCATGACTTTGAAGAATGAGGACCAGCCTCTTCCCAGCCGTGAGACACAAAGTGCCGAAGGCATCCAGGAATTGGGCCCACAGTATTGCCAAAAGTGATCTTAGCTATCTATCCCGCACGGACATGTGGTGCGCGATTGGGCTCCATCGCCTCCTCACCCCTCGGAACTTTGAAGAACGAGGACCAGCCTCTTCCCAGTCACGAGACGTGAAGCGCCGAAAGCAGTCAGGACTCAGGCCCACAGTATTGCCGAGAAGATCGCAGTCGTCCGTCCCGGGGGAGTACGTGGCGCACGATCAAGCTATGTCGTCATTTCGTCTGTCGTAACTTTGAAGCATGAGGAGCAACCTCCTCCCATCCATGAAACGCGAAATGCCGAAAGCGCCTTTGAAGATAGACATAGGGTCACGACCCATGGTCACTTGTGGGTGATAGAAAGAACTGCGCAAAGGGCCAAAGCACCAGGTTTAGCTGCAGAAGGGATCACTGTGTTCTTCAGGTGCCAGTTCAACTTGATCTCAATCCTAGTACCTGCTAAGAGTGAATGAAGAAGAGAGAGGGTGGTTGAAACCTCGCCTCACTCATTAATTGCAGGGGATGAAGGGTCTGGCAAACCGTCTGCCCGAGGAAGTCCTGTGTATCGATTTTCTCAAAGGAGCCATGCCGAAGTGTTCAGATCGACAAAGAAGTCTGCACACATTATCTGAACACTTATTAGCTCATCTACCCTCCTTACAGGAGCCTTGCGTAGTTAAGGTGGCATTTAAAGAAAGATATCAGTACGAGTTTGATTGAAGGGACACCCAGTTTTGGGTGACTGAGGCATGCCTCTGTGGGGAGAATTTTCCTGAGTATATAAAATCATTCTTTGTATTTTGTAAGGATCGATGGTTGAGCAGAGCTCCTGGTGGTAAAGTTTCAATGAAGACTTGTTAGCCTAGTTATGTATGGACTTTTGAGACTTCTTTCCTTATGAATGCTAGTTTCTTCCATGTCTTTGGTTACACTGTGTTAGAGCAACTCGGAATTGGAGGATCCAGTTGAGCTGTAGCTATTATAGAATAATGTTGTAATGGATCATTGTAATAGTTGCGCTATCTCTAATCAGTTCTTGTGATTTTCCCAGTGCTGAGTGACTTGGAATTGGAAGATCCAGTCAAGTCCCCTTTTAGTTTCTTGAGACTCCGAACCAAGAGGATCTTGTATTCAGAGTATTTCCTTTGTAAACCACTGGAAGCCTTTCGCCTAAAGTTGTTTGTTCACCTTCCTCACCAAGTCTTCCACCTGCTCATCTTTTAATCAACCCACTGGCTGAAGTTAGGTCGAGACCTCCTTTGTTACTTACGTACCAGACCCAGCCCCTGAGTTAGAGTAATATCTCCTCGAGTCTTTATCTCCATTTGATCACCCCTTTATAAACAAATCGTGACATTAAAACTGATGGGTGTCGGTCTCTGCTCCTGCAAGCAATCCAGGAGTGACTTCCAACGCTAACAGAATTGTAAGCAGCAAAATAACACACCAAGCAGAGGAACGATAAACGATTCACACCATTGGTTTCTACGATGAACCAATATTGTAGTAGTGTTTCCACTAGTGTCAAAGGCATGGAGGTAAGAGGAAATCAACTAGGTTCATGTTAGTTTTTGGAAAACATATCTATTAAGTCATCAATGGAGGCAAAACATATCATAGAGGATGAAGGATAAACCTAGGATAAACCAGTATTGTAATAGAAACCAATGGTAAAATCAACAAAACAATTGCATTACAAAATTCCACCCTCACTGCATAAGTATCTTCAACTTTCCTTCTTGGAATATTCTTCTGCTTTTGATCTTCATATATGGACTAGAGAGACACTTTATTCTCACCCTTCGTTCTCATTTATATACTCTTCCAACTTGTGTGAGCTATGAAACATTGTGTCCCTTTGTTTGGACCATCGCACCTCTTAATTAACAATAATCTTGTTTCTTTTACTTTATTCAAATATTATCAAGAAGCCTTTTCAATTTAATGAGAATGATTTTCATTAATTGATCACAGGCATGGATCAATTATATTTAATTGATCACAGGTATTGTAGAAATCAAATTCTGTAGAGGCTTTTCCTTCAAACCATTTACATATGACCATAGGCACAGGACCACATGCTTATTAATTTAAGCGCTGCCTCTTCTTTCTCCGTTTGGTTCTTTATTCCATATGACCGCAGGTGGTGACTAGGTACTAAGCCAAGTGAGTGCTTGATCACTTATCAAAATCAACGGTAGGCGTCAACTTTGACCTTCAACACTTTAGTTGATTTCTCATTCATTTTCCTTTAATATTCCGAAGTTCATTTCACCAAAGTAGATCAGACGGTTGGATGTTATTTGCATGATGAACGGTTCTCATTCATTTCATAACTTCAGGACTTTGAGTATTTGCTGGTGGTGAAACTCCCGAAGTACAAAATCATGGAGTGAAGTAACTTGCTCACATCACTTGTTAACGTGGATATCCTCATTTGGCACATGTTCTTCTCTTGGATCTAACGGTCCTTCTTTAACCTGAAAAGAATTAAATCAATCCAATGACTATCGGGAATTCAGGTATTCAGGATCTAATTCCTTTGCCTTTCTTATCCTATCCTTCTACTTTCCTTGATCCGATGGTTGGGATATTTCCTGAAGTGTTCTTCAGATCAGACAAATCATGTCCACTTTGGGACTTGACTTTTGGGTGATGTTACTTGTTCTCAATCCTTTTCTCCCGAAGTGGTCAATGCCAAAGTTTGACCATTATTATGATCCAATGATCATCATGTATTGTCCAGATCCGATGGTCCTCACTTACTTTGGGACTTTGGGGCTACGAACTTCATCTTTCTTACTTCTCATTTTACCCGACGTGAGATTACCGAAAGTGTAACCTCCTCACAACTTTTAACCCGAAATGAATGTTGTTCAATGATCGTGATTTTATATCGACAACTTGATCTGTCTACTATGTTGCTTTGCCTTGGTTTAAATCCAATGTCTCTTATTTTTCGGAAAAAGTTACCTACGATCGGATGACTCACATTTACTTCAGAACTTCGGCTTCGGCTAAAATTACATCATGCAGATTTCCTTCGTTCGATTTTACCCGAAGTAGTCAATGCTGAGCTGACCATGTGTATGTCACTTTCATGATCTATGGTCCATGAATTACTCTGTCCTTCCACTCAAATTGATCCAATGGTCAAGAATGATTTCAGAGAAGATCAATGATCAATGATGATTGTGGGGTCCTCAACTAGCATGACATTTAAAGCGCTCGTCGAGTTCCACAATGGAAAATGCTAATTTGGTAGTGGAATTGATGCCAAACGTATATCTATTGGCGGGTGACCATCGATGGTAGGTGTGGATTGTGGAAACATAACTTGCATGTGGTTTAGCCCATCTCCCAAAGTCCGCAATTTGAAATTGTGCGATTGTTTGTGGATCAACCACATTTGTCGATATTTGAATCGATGAGATTTGATGGCCTAGACTAATTGTGGGATTGGAAATAACACATTCTTTAATTCTCCCTTCGCACTCTACAATCAATCTTTCCCATTGATCCAATGCGATGCGTATACAACAATCCTGGTTTTTCCTGTGGGGATTTCGATCTTGATCACATTTCTACAATGCACTTTCCCTTATGAGCTTCATGTGCATCATCGACTGTTGACATCAATGACAATACATCAATGAAATTATTTCCAACAATATCCCCCTTTGGCATTGAGGGAAACACTCTAACTTCATACAAACTCCCCCTGTGATAATGATTTTCTCTATGAAGTTACTTTCCCCCTTTGGCATTTCTAACTTCATACAAACTTCCCCTATGATAATGGTTTTCTCTATGAAGTTAATCTCCCTATCAATGTCAAAGGGTTGCTCCCTCTAACCAATCAATTTTTAATGAGGTTTTTGAATTACTCCTAATTTCTATCAGAGATTTTCAAAATTACTCCTGGGCATAGGTTTTGGGAAAATGTCTGCAATCTATTCTTTGGTGTCTAGATGTACTATTTTAACTATTTTTTGGGTGGCCTGATCTCTTAGGAAATGATATTTAATTGGGATATGTTTGGTTTTCGAATGCATGACTATATTTTTAGAGATACTTATGGAACTAGTGTTGTCACAGTTAATAGTAATATGATCATTATATATTTTTTGTAGGTCTTCTAGAGTTTGCTTCATCCAAAGAACTTGTGTGCAAAAACAATGTATTATGCCTTTGCTGTAGAGAGTGATGTGGATGTTTGTTTCCTGCTCGACCATGCTACCATACTTTTTCATAAGAAAAATTCTCCTCCATTGGTTCCTTTCTTATCATCTATGCTTCCTGCCCAATATGCATCAGTATATGTGGTCATATTAAAGTCTTTATCTTTTGGATGCCATAATCCTAGTTCTAGGGTGCCTTGAAGGTATTTGAATATTCTTTTTACTAATTTTAAGTGAGTTTATTTAGGTTCATATTGAAATCTCCCCACGAGTCCTACAACCTGCATGATGCCGAGTCTTGTTGCTATTGAATAAAGAAAACTTCCAACCATAGATCTATGTATCATTTCGTCTACTTTTGGTGAGTCATCATCTAGACTTAGTTTACATACAATGACCATTGGAGTACCCATAGGTTTATTATCTTCCATTTGGAATTTATTCAACATTTCCTTGATATATTTGGTTTGAGAAACAAATATTCCTTTTTCTGTTTGATTTACTTGTAAATATAAGAAGAATGATAGTTCTGCCAACATAGACATTTCAAACTCTTCTTACATTTTGTTTGCAAATTTTTTTCTTAGTGTAGTGAGATTACTCCCAAATATGATTTCATCTACATATAATACCACAACAATCATGTTTTGATCCTCAATTTTGATATATAAGTTATTTTCAGTATTCCCTCTCGTGTATCCCTGTTTTTGTAGATATTGATCAAACCTAGAGAACCATGCTCTGGGGGCTTGCTTAAGATCATACAAATCCTTTTTTAGTTTGCACACATAGTCCTGCTTTTATGATAACATGAAACCTTCTGGTTTTTCAACGTAGACTTCTTCTTCTAGTGTTTTATTAAGGAATGTTAATTTGACATCCATCTGATACATTTTGAAATTTCTGAAACATGCAAATGCTAGGAACATTCCGATTTCCACAAGTCTTGCTATTGGAGTGAAAGTTTCTTCAAAATCAATACATTCTACTTGGGAATATCCTTTGCAAACTAATTTGGTTTTGTTCTTCATAATTTCCCCATTTTCTTTTAATTTGTTCTTGAACATCTACTTAGTTCCTATCACATTCTTGTTCTTGGGTCTTGGAACTAGTTCCCAAGTCTGATTCTTCTCTATTTGATCTAGTTCTTCATTCATTGATTTTATCCAATCTTTATGTTTGGCAGCTTCTTTAATTGATTTAAGTTCAATTAGGGATAACATTGCTTGTTTTGAATCAAAGTCTAGTTTCCTTCTTGTTTCCACTCCTGCACTTTTATCTCCAATGATCTGGATTTCAGGATGATTATTCTGAACTCTCTTTGATAGAGCTCTTGGCAAGGGCATTTCTTCATTATCTTCTTCATCAGTGTGAGGTTCGTTTTCCCATGTTTCATCATCATCTTCTTGCTGATATTCTACATCATCATCCTCTTGTTGAGATTTTATATCATCATATTTTTGTTAAGATTTTTTACCAAATCCTTGGGATATGCCCTTTATTAGATCATCTATTTTTACATTTTCACTTTCCACTATTTTTAGTAGTCTGAGATTATAACATCTGTATGCATTTTTATTTGATGAGTATCCTAAGAATATTCCTTCATCAGATCTCGGGTCAAACTTTTCTAGGTTATCTTCATCATTTTTTATGTAACATTTACTTCCAAAAATTTTAAAGTATTTTACAGAGGCTGGCCTCACAAACCATAGTTCATAAGGTTTTTTTTCATGATTGGGTCTCAACTGAGCTCTATTAAGTATTTGAACTGTTGCGTGGATTGCATATCTCCAAAATGTGTCTAGAAGTTTGGCTTCATTTATCATAGTTCTTGCAGCTTCTTGAACTGTTATGTTTTTCATTTCTACCACTCCATTCTGTTGAGGAGTCGTGGGAGCTGAAAACTTTCTTTTGATACCATGGTTTTCATAGAATTGAGTGAAATCTTTAGAGGTGAACTCTACTCCATTGTATGATATTAGACACTTAATTTTTAGATCTGTTTCATTTTCTACAAGAGCTTTATATATTTTAAATTTCTCAAAAGCTTCTGATTTAAAAAAAAAAAAGAAAACCCAGGTCACTGTTGTATAATCATCAACAATCAACATAAAATAATAATCACCATAAGTGATTTTGGTTTTTGTAGTTCCACATAGATCTGTGTGAATAATATCTAATGGTTTAGTTGTGGAATGCTCTTTTTTTTTAACATAACTCTTGTTTTCTTTCCTATTTGACAATGTTTACAAATAGGATCTGAAGGTTTAATCACTTTTGGAAAGTCCCTAACTACTTCTTTTTTTTTGACTTTAATTAGGTTGTCAAAGCTTAAATGTCCCAACCTTCTATGCCATAGCCAACTTTCATCTACTTGGCTTAAGAAATATTTTTCTTCTTCTATATCGAGGATGTACACATTACTCGATGTTCTTGGTGCAACTGCCACTAGCTTTACAATGTCCTTTTTTCCCGATTTCACATTTCTGAGGATCAAAATTAAGTATGTGACCCTGATCACAAGTCTGGCTTACACTTAGAATATTTGGTTTGAGATTTTCTACAAAAAGTACATCTTCTGATTTGGTTTTATTATTTCCTAAACTAACAGTTCCTTTTCCCAGTATCTTGGATGACATATTATCTCCAAAAATTACTTTTCCTTTTCTTTTCTTATTTAACTTGAGAAATTTACTTTGATCTCCAGTCATGTGTTTGGAACACCCACTTTCTATATACCACGGACACTCTTGATTTCTCACATATAATGCAACATTGCACTCTGTTTTATTTTTCCTCCATTCTTTTTTATTATGGGCAATATCTATCTTTTTATCATATTTTGGAAATATATAGTCACTTGTTTTATGACAATAGTTGTTGCATTTTTGGCGTTCACTATTGAAATCTTGCAAAGGAGAAAATGAGTTATAGTTTCTCTTTTCTTTATTTTACTTGTTGTTATTATCTTTTTGGACATTTATATTATTGTATTGTCCATAAGCTTTGCAGTTACTACCTTATGCCCAAAATTATTGCAAGAGTAGCAATATCCAATAAATAAATATTTAGGGGTATTTCTTCTGATGAATTTCTTTTGGTCATATTTTACTCCAGTGGAGAGTGTTGATTTCTATTTATGTGTAACAATTTTCAATGGTGTCATCTTTGCCTCATAATCTTCTTTTCTAAATGAGTTTTTCAGAGCATCTGTGTAGCTAATTGGTTTCTTGATAGATCCCTGTGATGCAAAAGTTGAGTCTTGAGTGTATCCCAAACCAGTCTTGTTGTTTGGTGATATTTGACTACTAATAATTTCATTCAAGATCCTTGAACTATTTTCAAATTGCGATCCCTTCTTTACTTTCCCAATTTCACCTTTTAGTAGCTTAATCTCATCTTCTAGTTTCTCACATACTTGTTTTTTATCATTAAGTTGTTGTAAAAAGATTTATTCAATTTTATTAGCTTCCAGGAGTTGGGACTTCAAATCACTGATAATATTTTCTGACTCCTTGATGGTTTTGGAAACTTCCCTCTCTCTTGATTTAGTAGCTTCTTTAATCTCTAGAAGCTCTCTTCTTAGTACCTTATTTTGTTTTTTATTTTTTCCTAGTTCTTCAATTACATTAAGGATTTCTTCTTCGAAATTCCCTTCTTCTTCATTTTCTGAATGTTTATCATCTTGAGTTTTCATTCCCATAAACAAAAGCTCTGAATTTTCATCTTCACTTCTGTCTGAAGAGCTGTTGTCTTTTTTGGAGTAGAAGTTTTTATTTTTCTTATAAAATTTCTTCTTGTATTGGTTTTTCTGGTTGTGAACTTCTTCATCATTTTCCTCCTACTTGGGATAGGGACATTTGTTAGCAAAGTGTCCAATTCTTCCATAGTTGAAACATTTGAAAGGTAATTTTCCTTTATATTTTTTAAATCCTTTCTGGAGTTTCTTTATAAAGTTGGCCTCTTCTACATCTAATATATCTGATAGCTTATCATTAGTCTTTTTCTCCCGCGTCATCTTTGTCGTAGATGCTTTAAAGGTTGTTTCATCTTTTGTTGATTTATCATTCCCTGTTCTCATTTCATAAGCTGTAAAAATTCCATGAAGCTAATCAATTGTGAGTGTGTCTAGATCAAATCTATGTTCAATTGAAGAAATATTTGCATCATATCTCATAGGTAATGACCTTAGTAATTTTTGCACAATAGGTTTATCTGTAATTTCTTCTCCTACCGCTCTGATTGAATTAACCACTTCATCTACCCTATGAAGGTACTCAACAATATTTACTTCTTCTTTCATTTTTAGATTTTCAAACTGAGTTCTATATGTTGAACACACCACACACACTAAGAGGGGGGGGTGTGTGAATAAGTGTGTGGACTATTCTAACTTTTTCTTCTCACAGGTTAGCAGTTAAAACATATTTGAATAGATTAAGAACAATCAAATCATAATTACACTGGACACAAAGACACCAGATGTTTGTATTAGCATTTGTATAATTGATATGAATATAGTAATATGAATATATGTGAAAGAGGATTTTCCCAGCATCAACTGATTTGTTTCAGCACCAACTGAAGTAAGGAGAACTAACTCCTCGGAGAGAACCAACTCTTAGGAAATACCTAGCTTACTAATAGAACCCAGTCTATCCAACTCCAGTAGTAGTGATCCATTATAGAATCAAATCTATATCATGATCAGAGGTATATCATAAAACACTCATCACCGCATTTCATATTCTCTCTAAAATTCACACCTTCTTCTCTTTATCTTTCCTCTGATATCTTCACACTATCTTTTCTTTATCTTTCTTTTGATATCTTCACACAATATTTGATTCTACATATCTCTCTTATATTTGCATGGACCTCAGGTCCAGATCCGCCTCTTCACTATACAAGACACGCTTCATCTATAAGCACCGTTTCAAGTAAACCAATCATGGTGTATATATACTTGTTTATGCTAAAAACTTGTTTAAGCTATTGAGTCGACTTGTGCAGCAAGTTATAACTAACTTGTTCATTTAAAATAACTTTTGGGACCACTAGAGATCATCAAATTGGGCCTTTCATCGTTACACCTAGCATCCCCTTTCCTTTCACAAATTTATCACAGTCATGGATCGATTTTATTCATCTCTGTGATAAAAAAGATTGACACTTCCTTCAAATCAGTGACTAATGGAATAGAACCACATGCTTAACAATTTAAGTGACCCATACATTTTCCCCTTTAAAATCTCTTGACCATATGACCAACGACGATGAACTCATGTTTAGGCGAGACGAGAGCTTGACCATTTATCGATTCAATCTCCTAAAATGGATGATTGTAGGGACTTCAGGACTTCTCCCTTCAGGTCTTCATGACTTCCAACCTTTCAAAACTCCCGAATACAATATCGTCGAACAGATTGGATGGTTCTCATTATATCACGGAACGAGATCAATGGTGATATTCAACCCTTCGACCTATACTTGATTTTGTTGTTTTTAAGTTTCTGTGGTGAGGAGTTTCACAAAAGTTTTTCGGATAATCCACAGTTGTTATCATTTCGTCGTCGACATTTCGAATCCGAAACAGGATTCATCATCAGGACTATACTTGATTTCTTAATCCAACGAACAAGAATTAATCAAGCAATGATATGGATGTCCACCATTTACTCTGCAACTTCATCTATTATGCTTACGCTATCCTTCCACTATATTTTGATCAACGGTTGAGAATGCAACCGAACATCAGATCGATGTTCAATATCTCCTTCAAGTCTTCAGACTTCAGAGATTTCGAGTCTCAACCCCATCTTTCATCTGTATGTCAATATTTCGAGCTGATAAAATACTGATGCATGTCCATTTCAGATCAACGGTCGAGATCCCTTTGGGTCTCTGGACTTTGGAGATTTCGAGTCTCAACCTGTTCCTTCCTCCGTAGTGATTACCTTATAAGTAATTCATAAACGGTGGAGACTGCTTAATGTCAGTTAACGCTTCCACTTATCCTATCCTTCCACTGTAGTTAAATCAACAAACAAGAATGCTCCTGAAGTGATCTTGCAGATCAAATGTCTTGTGTCCACTTCGGGTCTTCGACATTCAGGATTTCGGGATTTTGGGCAAGTGTTGGTGGTAATCGGGAAGCAAAAATCCCAGAGTGACGTAACTTACTTGCATCACTTGATGATGTGTCACGAGCTGAGAATATACCATGTGTCACTCAGATTTGTGATTTACACGTACCTAAAATGTTGATTTCAACTTGACACTTGTCTTCTCTGACTGTGCCATGTGTCCTTGTTGATGTAGACTACTGATGTGGTCTTTCACAGTTTCTTGCTGACATCAACGTAGATCTCCTGATGTGACACATGTTCATCTCCTTGATCTAATGGTTAGGATAGTATCGAAAGGGAATCTCAGATCGATGGATGAGAGTAACGTTGGAACTTCGTCCTTTGGGACTTCGGGACTTTTGACATTTCCTAGTGGTGAAACTCCTGAAGTAATTCTTCTGGAGTGATGTAACTTGCTTACATCACTTGTTGACATGGCACAAGCCAATTTATTCTTGACACATATCATCATCCAATTATGCCATGTGTATTTGCTGATGAGGTTTGTTGACATGGTCTACCACATATACTTTTTGATGTGGTCTGCTGATGTGGTCTGCTACATGTCCTTGCTGATGTAGAATACTGATGTGGTCTGTCATAGTGCCCTTTTTCTGACATGGTCTTCTGACCAATAACCCTGATCCAATGATATTTGTTTGTCCTCCAAATCCGACAGTCCTTATTCATTTCAGATTTTCGGGCTTTGGGTATTTTACATCTCAAACATTCTGGAGCGTAACTTCCTCGTGATTTTAAATTTGAACTAAATGTTGTTCGTCGATCAGGATCTTAGATCAACATCTTGATTTTTTAGCGTTGTGGCTCTACTAACTTATATTGTCCTTCCACTTGAAAGTGATCTGACGACTGATGAGAATTCGCATAATTGAATTCTCAATTTTTTTTCTCTCTTATCATGTACTTCCAGTCAAAAGTGATCCAACAGTTGTGAAGTTTCTTGAAGAAGATCCATGATCAAGAATAATTGCGCAACCACAATCTGCAAGTTCGTTAACTTGACACATAACTCTGCAATGAGAATATGTGTGCTATTTGGAGAGTCAACCACAGTCGTTGATCTTAGAGGTTATAATATTAGACGGTCCTTAATAATTGCGAGATTGAAACAAGCATGATGTTTAATTCTCCTTTCAATCTCCGCATATTCATCACTGTTGTAGATTTGGCAATTGTGCATACGACGGTCACAACTCAATCCAAATTAATCTGATCGCTTGTTGGATCAACCACAGTCGTCGATTTCCGAGTCTATGAGATCTGACGATCTAGACCAACTACGGGATTAGAACTAGCAAGTTCTTTAATTCTTCTTTCTCTCCCCGCAATTCATCCCTATTGTTGATCTATCTTGCAGATCCGATGGTCATGATCCTCCTATGATCCTCAATCCCACGGTCACTAATATGGCTGATGTCTGTTATATTTAGATTATCAACATGGTTAACCTTGATCGAACGGATATTGAGGATTCTCACTCTTGATCGAATGGATGCTGAATCTTCTCATCCTAAGATTGCATTTTTCCTTCTAAGATTTGATCTCTCCATTTGCTAACCCTCCTGAGATTTTATCATAGGAACATTGTTTATCCTATCGTGATCAACAATAATCACAAATTTCTTCATACTGTTTGCTTCTTCTGCTAACTGATATACTGTGCAATGCACTCTTCCTTCTGATCTTTAATCTTCATTCACTTCTATACTGCATTTTCCCTTCTGATCTTTGATCTTCATACTATTCGCTCCTCCTGTTTTCTCCTCCTCCTCAGCTTACGCTTTCGATCTCTGCATACTATTTGACATCTTCTGTTAACTGATAAACTATTGACATCAATGACAATATCATCTGTGGTAATTTATCATTAACAACAGATAATCACATTGACTATTGACATCAATGACAATATATCCAACAATCTCCCCCTTTGTCATTGAGGGAAACCCACTAACTTCACATACAAAACTCCCCCTGTGATGATGCTTTCCTCTTATGAATTTTTCCTTTTATGAATTTTCTCTCCCCCTTTGACATCAATGGCAAAGGTTTTTTTCTCTTGTGGTAAAGATTTGTATGTTACTGACTAGAATATGAACTTGGGTAATTCTTCTTGTAATTATGTTCTGCCTGCCATAACTGAATGACTCCCCCTGTCAATATGTTGTTTCTTTGCTTCTGACTATTCTCCCCCTTTGTTCCTGAAAAGGTAGCTCTTCTTGACAAGGTTTCTTCCCATGTTATTTACTAACTTCTTATCTCAGTTGATTGGGATATTTGTGTTTTCAAATGAGTAGTCTTTTTGATACCTATTTTTGTAGTGATCTAGTATTTTTAAAACTTAATCTAATCACTTTCTTATTTACTAACCAAAACTTACCTTGAGTTTTTACTGATTGTTCTCCCCCTTTGTTTCTAAAAGGGTAGCATTTTATGACAGGGTTTCTCCTCTTGTTATTTCTACAGGAGGCCATGTACATCATTTTGTACATCAGAATGTTGCTTCTGTGGATGTTGTTGTCTTACTGGAACATTGTGCAATTGTAGCTCATTTTATTCAAACAGCTCTTTGATCTGCCCATTGATTCTCATCGATCTCTAACCAGATGTATCTGTCTTTATCCAAGATGCTTCTTCACCGTACATTGCTCTAAAGTTGTCTGAGAAGGTTTATAATATACTTGTCACATGACTGACATTCTTTTTGCAACAATCAAATTCACTCTTGTTCACTTGTTCAGTCTTTGCTATCCACATTTGTGAGTGTCCTGGTTTCTTGAGCTTTGTTCTCTGATCATCTATTACTGCAACTTCATTTTTCTTCCATGTTTAATTTACTCCTTTTTTCGTACTATATAACACATTTCTCATTGATTGTTTTCTTGAGTTCCAACAGTTATGTGCTTTGTGGCCATATCCACCACAACCATAGCATCTCATAGTGTAACAATGTGCAACAATATGTCCAACATGATTGCGTTTCCAACATATTATACTATTGTTGAACCCACCAAATTGTCTTCCATGATGCCTACAATCCAAGGCTTTATGACCATATTCATTACAAGAAAAACAATAACCGTTAAAGACACTCTCATACCTTCTTTGATTCATCCATGAAGGTGTCTCTCTTATGAACTTGCTTTGAGGTATATGAATAGCTTTTGGATGTCGTCCTTGATATGATCTTCTAAATTTTTTAGAATTTCTTTTATTCTTTAAACGTGAAGAGCCCAAGTCATACCTGCTTTCACTTTTTACAAATGAAGGAGTTGTTTCAGATTTGTCTTCATCCTTTACAAATGAAGGATCTGTGTCAGACTTGTTTTCATCCTTTAAAACTGAAGGAACTATATCAGACCTATTTTCATCCTTTACAACTGAAGGAACTATATCATACCTGTTTTCACCTTTTACAAATGAAGGACCTGCATCAGATTTCTTGGGAGTATTGATTTCTTCCTTGTTGTATCTGAGACCAGATTTGTCATTTGGTGATCTCTGACTATCCAAGATCTCATCCAAGGTCATGGAGTTGTTCAAGAACTTGATTTGGGTTTCTGACTTCTCAACCTTCTTTCTAAGATTCACAACTTCTACTTCTAGCTCATGACAGGATTCTTCCTTTTTGTCCAACTGGTTCCTTACTACCTCCTCTCTCCTTTTGGCTTCTTCAAGTTGGATTTTAAGATTGACATAGCTTTCCCTTACTTCTGTTAGATCATCAAGATTTTTTCTTGATTCATCATCTTCCTTCTTTTCTTCTTTTGCTTGACTGATTTCATTTTTCAGTCTCTCGATTTCCTCTTCCTTTTTTTTTGTTAGATCAACAACTTTTGTTTTCAATATTTTGATCTCTTATTCTTTGTTTTCTAACTGAATATTTTTCTTAGATATGATTTCTTCATTGTTTTTTATCTTTTCTTTTGTTTCCAGGATATGCTTTTGATTGTTAATCTCATCATCTTCCTTCTCCCTTTCTGTTACTTGATTAATTTCTTTCTTCATCTTCTCGATCTCCTCTTCTTTCTCTTCTAACTAATTGTCCTGCTCATATGTTTTCTTTTCATTGTCCTTGATCATTTCCTTTATTTCCATGACATGCTTTTGACTATTTTCAATAAAGTATTTAGTGTAGTCATGAAGATAGCTATGTTCTGATTCATTATGGTCATAGAGGTATTCATAGAGACTCCAGTCAACCTTTTGTTTGGCCTTTGATAGTTCTTCTTCTTTTTCTTCCATGGGATAAATGCTAACAAAACATTCTATTGTTGTATCTGAGTCTTCTTCTTTACTTGCAGGGGAGGATTTAGTATCACTGTTATTGCAATTGAAATATTATGGAGAGTCCTTACCTTTATTGATGGCTGAGTCTTCATCTTCATCCTTGATTGGAATGTCTTCTGTGTCTTCACTTTTGATTTGATACATCTTTTCTAACTTCATCCACAAGTCCTTGGCGGATGTGCATAGTCCTATGTTTTCTTTGAGTGTATCTGATAATCCATTGAGAAGAATATTTAATGCCACTTCATTTCTCTTCCTTGCTCTTGTTTGGACTGTAATATTGGATAGATTCTTTGATGTAGTTAAATCCCGTGGCTTTCTTACTACTGAATTCCAAACTTCAGATCCTTTTGACTTCAAATATTGTTTCATATTTTCTCTCCATGAGGAATAATATGTTCCATCAAATAAGGGAGCTTCAATTGTGGAGAGAGCCATCTATCCACCCATTTCTTTAGAATCTACCTTCCAGTGTTTAAACTATGTTTGAAGGAACCCTCTCTGATACCAATTGTTGAACACACCACCCACACTAAGAGGGGGGGGGGGNCTTCTAACAGGTTGGTAGTTAAAACATATTTGAACAGATTAAGAACAATCAAATCATAATTACAATGGACATAGAGACACCAGATGTTTGTATTAGCTTTTGTATAATTGATATGAATATAGTAATATGAATGCATTTGAAAGAGGATTTTTCCAGCATAAATTGATTTGTTTCAGTACATACTGAAGTAAGGAGCACCAACTCTCAGGCAAGACCCAACTTGCTAATAGAACCCAATATATCCAACTAGAGTTTATTCAACTCTAGTAGTAGTGATCCATTATAGAATCAATTCTATCTCATGATTAGAGGTATATCATAAAACACTCATCACCGCATTTCATCTTCTCTCTAAAATTTGTGCCTTCTTTGCTTTCTCTTCCTTTGCTATCTTCACACCATCTTTGTTTTATCTTTCCTCTGATATCTTCACACAATATTCTCTTCTACATCTCTCTCTTATATTCACATGGACCTTAGGGCCAAATCCACCTCTTCACTTCACAAGCCATGCTTCATCTGCAAGCACTGTTTCAAGTAAACAAATCATGGTGTATATATACTTGTTTATGATCCAAACTTGTTTAAGTTATTGAGCCGACTTGTGCAACAAGTTATAACTAACTTGTTCATTTACAATAAATTGTGGGACCACCAGAGATCATAAATTTGGTCCTTTCAACGTTACACCTGGCATCCCCTTTCCTTTCACAAATTGATCATAGTCATGAATTGGTTTTCTTCATATGTGTGATAACAAAGATCAGTGCTTCCTTCAAACCAGTGATCAATGGCGTAGAACCATAGGCTTAACAATTTAATTGACCCATACATTTTTCCCTTTAAAATATCTTGACCATATGACCAACGATGGTGACCTCACATTTAGGCAAGACAAGAGCTTGAGCATTTATCAATTCAATGGTCATGATTCAATCTCCTGAAATGGAAGATTGTCGGGACTTCTCCCTTTAGGTCTTTGTGACTTCCAACCTTTCAAAACTCTCGAATACAATATTGTTGAACAGATCAGACGATTCTTATTATATCACGGAAATGGATCAATGGTCATATTTGACCCTTGGACCTATACTTCATTACTTAATACAATGACCAGGACTTAATCAAGACATGAGATGGATGGCCACCATTTACTCCGCGAATTCATCTATTATGATTACGCTATCCTTCCACTGCATTTTGATGAACATGTGAGAATGCAACCGAACATCAAATCGATGGTTGATATCTCCTTCGGGTCTTCAGACTTCGGATATTTCAAGTCTCAAACCCTTCTTTCATTCGTATGTCAATCTTACAAGCTGATAAAATAATAACGTGTGTCCCATTCAGATCAATGGTCAAGATCCCTTTAGGTCTCTGGACTTTAGAGAGTTCGAGTCTCAACCCATTCTTTCCTCTGTAGTGATCACCTACTAAGTAAGTCATAAACGGTTGAGACCTCTTTCTGTCGGTTAACTCTTCCACTTACCCTATCCTTCCACTATAGTTAAATCGACGGATAAGAATTCTCTCGATGTGATCTTTCAAATCGGACATCTCATGTCTACTTCGGGTCTTTGGCATTCAGGACTTCAGGAATTTGGGCGAGTGTTGGTGGTAAAACTCCTGAAGCAAAACTCCTGGAGTGACGTAACTTACTTGCGTCACTTGATGATGTGTCACGAGCTGAGAAACTGCCATGTGTCACTCAGATTTGTTATTTGCATGTACTTGAAATGTTGATTTCAACTTGACACTTGTCGTTCTCTGACTATGCCACATGTCCTTGCTGACATGGACTGCTGACGTGGTCTATCACAGTTTCTTGTTGACGTCGACGTAGATCTCCTGATGTGACACATGTTCATATCCTTAATCTAATGGTCAGGATAGTATCCAAAGGGTATCTTAGATTGACAAATGAGAGTAACTTCAGAACTTCATCCTTCGGGACTTCGGGACTTCTGACATTTCCTAGTGGTGAAACTCTCGAAGTAATTCTCCCAGAGTGACGTAACTTGCTTACGTCACTTGTTGACATGGCACAAGACAATTTCTTCTTGACACTTGTCATCATCTAATTATTCCATGTGTAATTGTTGATGAGGTCTGCTGATGTGGTCTACCACATGTCCTTGCTGACGTAGACTACTGACTTGGTATGTCATAGTACCCTTTTGTTGATGTGGTCTGATGACCAACAACCATGATGAAACAGTCTTCATTTGTCCTGCAAATCTGACGGTCCTTATTCATTTTGGATTTCTGAGCTTTGGGTATTTCACATCTCAAACATTATGGAGCGTAACCTCCTCACGATTTTAAAACTGAACTAAATGTTGCTCGTCGATCACGATCTTAGATCAACATATTGATATGTCAATGTTGCAACTTTTCTAGCTTATCCTATCCTTCCACTTGAAAGTGATCCAACGACTAACGAGAATTCGCATAATCGAATTCTCAAACATTTTTCTCGCTTATCCTATCCTTTCACTAAAAAGTGATCCAACAGTTCTGAAGTTTCTTGAAGTAGATCCACCATTAAGAATAATTGCACAACCACAATTCGCGAGTGTTTTAACTCGACACACAACTCCACAATGCGAAGATGTGTGCTATTTAGAGAGTCAACCACAGTTGTTGATCTTCGAGGTTATAAGATCGAACGATCCTTAATAATTGCGGGATTGGAACAAGTGTGATGGTTAATTCTCCTTTCAATCTCCACATATTCATTCCTGTAGTAGATTTGGCGATTGCACATCCGATGGTCACAAATCAATCCGACTTAATCTGATCGCTTCTTGGGTCAACCATAGTCATCGATCGTGATCAACAATAATCATTAACTTCTTCATACTGTTTGCTTCTTTTGCTAACTGATATACTATGCAATGCGCTCTTCCTTTTGAGCTTTGATCTTCATTTTCTTCTATACTGTGTTTTCCCTTCTAAGCTTTGATCTTCATATTGTTCACTCTTGTTTTCTCCTCATCTTGAGCTTACGCTTTCAATTTCTGCATACTATTTGACATCTTCTCTTAACTGATAAACTGTTAACATCAATGACAATCTCATATGTGGTAAGTCATCATTAACAATAGATCATCACATTGACTATTGACATCAATGACAATATATCCAACACTATAGGTCTATATTTTGGGTTCCCTCACTTTGTCATCTCCTTCATATACAACATCCAACTTGTCCTAGATTTATTGGGCTGATTTACAATGGATAACCTTCACACATATAGAATTACTCAACCCTCCTAGAATTCCATTAAATGCTCTTGAGTTTTCATTACAAATTTTCTTTCCTATGATGTCTTTGGGTGGAGTAGTTGGTGCAGTGTGTCCATCTACAACAGATTGCCAGATATCAAAACCAAGAGCCAACATGAATATTTTCATTCTTACTTTCCATAAAGCATAGCCTCCTCCATTAAACAATGGCGCTTTGTTGTTAGACATTTGTTGATTAAGGTTGCTTTTCATTGAAGAAAGACTTGTAGCACAAAGGTTTGGGTAATGGACACAAGATTGTTTGATTTAAATATGACTCATTATTTTTTTTTCAAAGTTGATAAGAAATAAATATGGATGAACTCCAAAGTGATCCCCTTATGGTGAAATCCCTCATGGGAAGACGCTTTGTGGAGTAAGATAACCCATGATTAATTTTTGAATAATGAGATGAAGGAAAATGAATTTGTCAAGGAAAATATCCTATATGGATAGTGTTTTTCATTCCATTCCGATGGTATGTGGAACGTCACATAGCTACTCATGGTTAGAGAGTTATGACCATGAGAAGTTGGAGACCCCAGGTTTGGGTAATGGACCCAAGTTTGTTTGATGGGTAACGGTATGAGTTATGATAGATTTTCAGATAATACTATTCTATATGGATAGTACATGTCATGTCATTTATGGTGGTATGTGGAACGTCACATAACACCTCACGTTTTGAGAGTTATGGCCTTACGAAGTTGGAGGACCCTCATATGTCATCTAGAAACCCCAAAAGGTCAAAGTAGTCAAAGTGGTTTAAGAAATTCGTAAAGGTAAATAATAAAGTGAAGTAATGAGTGTATTATAATTCAAAGTGAATAAAAAATAAATTATTTCAATAATAAATTTAATGGATAAATTAGAATTGGGCTAACCCTAAAATAAGGAAAGTGGGGCCAAGTGACCTAGAAGATGTTTTTAAGGAAGCCACTTGGAGAGTATAAATAAGAGGCAAGGCTCTCTAATTTAAGACACACTTGAGAATATTGAATACCTATAGGTATCAGACGTAACCAAAGGATATCTAAGCCAAAATTCTGAGGAAAGGGAATAAAAGAAGGCCGAAATGCAAGGAAGGATAAATTCTTTTGATGGTGCTTTCTAAGGTATGTTATTTACAGGTCATCTCACCATTTTCGCTATAAATTTTTTTC
The DNA here is from genome assembly GCA_009831015.1 of Picea engelmannii. Taxonomy (NCBI): domain Eukaryota; kingdom Viridiplantae; phylum Streptophyta; class Pinopsida; order Pinales; family Pinaceae; genus Picea; species Picea engelmannii. The sequence goes on along the minus strand of ML792277.1, from coordinate 205,101 downwards.
CACAATGATTCAGATTGTGAAATTGCTACGCCATTGAGAAAACATATCCAAGTATCCATGGGAAACAATTCATCTTGTGGGTCATTTTATTTTGGGAGTTACACTCTGTGGAAAATAGGGTTTGTGGCTAGTCCTGAAACTAGTCAAAAACAGGTGTTTCGGGTAAAAACGTCATAAATTCTTCATAACAGATCCAAATTTAGTGAGACAAAATGTGTTGGTTAGGGTACTTTATTTAGTATTTTTTGTAATAGTTTCATATCATTTCAACAAATATTCCATTCATGGCAAGCTCTACAAGGTCTCTCTATAGAATAAGCGAGAATTAAGCAAAGTATGCCATTTTTTCTATAACTCCTTTTCTGAGAGGTTCCAAGTAGTGACACTTGGAGGAATTTCATAAAACACACGGAATAATATTTTGTATCAGTTTTGGATCTTTATACATTATAGGTACAAAGTTATGATTACTTCAAGTTAGGGTTATTGACTAATCCAAAACTAGACATGTGAGACTAAAGAAAAGTTTGATGAAAATGCTAGTCTCTTGTTGTTAAAGTTAAGGAAGGTTTGTAGGAAAGTGATAATATACACCATGTCTATTACAGAGCTACAAATCAGATTTGTATGATGAAATTGATGAGGTCGTTTCGTTGAGGTACATGTTGAGTACATGGTTGAGACAAGTAGTTGATGAGTTGGCACATACATGAGGTGTATAGTTGATGATGTTGGTACATATTGATGAGTCATAGTTGATGAGTAGTTGAAACAGGATTGGTACATACTTGGTACATGGTTGGATGCACTTGTTTATGGTACAGGTTGATTACAATTTGTTTGGTATAGGTTGTTTATGGTACAGGTTGATTGCAGGTTGAGGTACAGGTTGATGCATGGTTTAGATTTATTGGTATAGGTTTACAGTAGTATATCTCACAGTGATAGTGTGACAGTGGTTCCATCATTATACTTCTACTTAAGGGTGGTAGGATGGGCCAAGGACAGGTGGTTGTATCCACCTTCCGGTTGTAGCCGGAGAACGTAGGGGGTTGTAGCCTCCTTCTGGTTGTAGCCAGAGAATTAGGGAGTTGGATCTTCCATGAGGTTGTAGCCTGAGAAACTAGGGGGTTGGAGCCTCCTTCCGGTTGCAGCTGGAAAACAAAGGAAGTTGGTTCTTCGAATGAATGTAATTATTCAATACATATAAGAAAAAACATTATGTGGTTTTCTCCCGATTTGGGTTTCCATGTAAAACACTGGTGTATTGTGTATGTGTGTGATTTTTTATTTCTTACTCCCCATTATTTGATAATAATTCTACATTGATATAACATTTGAAGAAAAATTATTATAATTACGCTATTACCGATTCACCCCCCCCCTCTCAGTAATCCAACAATTGGTATCAGAGCAGGTTCGTTCAGAAATCAGTTTAACCACTAAAAGGTAGATCATGGAGAGTACCAACTCGTATAAAAATGGAATACCACAGTTTGATGGATAGAAGTATGTTTTTTGGAGCATAAGGATGAAGACATATAACATATATACTGGCACAGGGATTTCAAGTTTGGAAATCAATTGTAGATGGATACGCAACACCAACAATTCCACCAACAAATGACAAAGCAGTGAAACTCGATGAGAATAATTGCAAGGGAAAAAATGCACTTTTGAATGGTCTCAGTGATATGGTATTCACTAAAGTTGCACATTGTAAATCTGCTAAAGAGATTTGGGACAAGCTTCAAAATATTTATGAAGGAGATTCAAAAGTAAAAGCAGCAAAGCTTCAAACTTACAGAGGACAGTTTGAACAACTAAAAATGAAGGAAGATGAAGATATCACAGCCTACTTCTTACGAGTCGATGAAACAATGAATGCAATCATAGGATTGGGAGAAGAAATCAAAGAATATGTAATTGTTCAAAAGGTACTAAGATCACTTCCTATGAGATTCAACCCTAAGATATCAACACTAGAAGAAATATCAGATCTAAACTCAATAAGCATGGACGAACTGCATGGAATCTTCACAGCATATGAGATGAGAACTGAACAGGAAAACTGAGATGTAAAAGAAGCAGCCTTCAAAGAATCCAAAAGATCAAAGAAAAAGAAAAAGGAACAATAATAATATAGCAGCAACAACGACGTCTCGGAAGATGATGAAGAAGTGGCCAACTTCATCAAAATACTGAAAAAGGGAACCAACGATAGGTATAGAGGTAAGCTTCCTTTAATTTGTTTTAATTGTGATGGTATTGGTCATTTTTCTAACAAATGTCCTCATAATAAAAATAGAAATGATGAAGATTACTTAAAAGGCAGACAAACATATAAATGTAAAAGAACTACAAAGAAAGTTTTCAAGAAAAGCTTTTGCACCAAAGAAGACATCTCATCATCAGATGAAGAGGAAGTCAGTGACAGTGAAATAGGGAGAGTTCTATTCATGGCAATAGAAGACTCCGATAAAGAAAACTTCGAAGAAGAATATGAAGAAGCATATGAAGAAGAAATTGAAGAGGTAGAAGTTGAATTCTGAGAATAATTAATGAGTTCCATAGAAGTTATTAGAAGAGAAAAGAAGAAAAGCAAGAAACTACAAGCATAACTAGATAAGAAAAAAGACACTCAAGAATTAGAACAAATGATCACAAAATTGAAGGTTCAAATAGAAGAAGATAAAAGAATTGAAGAAGCACTCAAAGAAAATCTATAAGGAAAGGACATGATCATTGGAAACCTAGAAGCAGAGATCGTCACACTAAGAAAGGATATTCAAAATAAAAATATGTAGAATAGCTCAAAAGTTCTGGATGACATTATCAACAGTAAAAAATCTCATCTTGACAAGTCTGGACTTGGATACAATCAGACATAAAAGGGATCAAGCTCAAAAACAACAAAGCAAGAAACAAATCCAAAAATCTATGTAGAAACAATCAAAGGGGATAAAAAGATATACAAGGAAGATTACAGGGACACTCCTCCACTGAGAAGATTCAGATTTCAGAATCAACAACAGATAGTCATGCCTCATGAAGAAGAAGGATTCATAAGAGCAACTCCTTTCAGAAGATCTTCAACTACTAGGTATCAAACTATATTTTTTGGTTTATGTTATGCATGTAATAATTTTGGACATAAAGTTGCAAATTGCAAAGCTAACAACAAGAACAATAACTACTTTGAGAGCCATACACAAAGGGGTTATTCAAGAAGACCTAGTGAAACACAAAGAAGAAGTTACAATAGGTTTGAATATTTGAGCACCGAAGTCGAATGTTACAAATGTAACAATTTTGGACACATGGCCAAAAATTGCAGAATGACAGTCCCTCCTAAAGAACCTCAACAAAGTCACAAACAAGAACCTCAGAAAATGACATGGATAAGAAAGCAAGATCAATATACCAAAGAAGAATGCGCAGTCGCTCTACAATCTAAACAAACAAAATGTGGTTAGTATGTTGACAGTGGATGTTCAAAACACATGACAGGTGACAGAGACAAGTTTCTTACATTACAAAAGGAAAGATATGGCTCAGTCTCCTTCAGAAATGATGATTCAGCCAAAATCTTTGGAAAAGGCACAGTCTAAATTGGGAACAAGAATGAAAAGGTAGAAAATGTTCTACTAGTAGAATTGTTACACATGAAATCTGCACACCTAGGTACCATGCCCTAAGTGTCGTAAAGTGTCATATAAGTGTCGTATACACCTTGACACCATGGAATAGCCTATGTCACAATCCCTAGTCAATGTGGAGGAGGGATATATTACATGAAGGCCAAAATACCAAGTACACATGAATTATTATTAATATTCATGGAAAATGAATTAATTAAGTGTGAGAATCAAGTGCACATGAATTATTATTAATATTCATGAAAAAGAAAGTAATTAAGTGTGAGAATCCACCTCACATTTGGTTTCCTATTTTTTAGGGAAGGTGGAGGATCTCATGGATGGTTGAAATTTTTTCTCCTTAAAGTCCTTGAGAGATATTTCCTCCCCAAAATCCTTAAGAGATATTTTCTCCCTAAATATCTTAGAGATCCCTTTCTTAGTGGATATGATGAGAGATCTTCTCCATGGTGGTTAATCCTCCAAATTCTATATAATGAGGGATTTCCATGGAGGGAAAGGAATAAGAGTTTAGAGATACCAAACTTATGGTCTCATGAGGGATGGAAAGTATTGTGAAGCATCTAACTTATGATCTCATGAGGAAAATGTCATTTGGAACATCAACATTTGGCGTGTGAATTGTGTAAGCAAGGGTTTGGACAAGGAGAGCTTGGTGAAGCTGCTGCATTACATCCATGGCTATAAGTAACACTTTGTTCTCATTAATATGATATGCTTGGTCTGTTTATTTCTAGTCTGTGTTTAATCTCACATGAACTTGTCTCTAGTAGATAGATATGTTTCAAACTAATCTCAGTAGAGTAGGAATCTAGTTGCATCTTTGTTTGTCTACATGGCTTATCGAGGAGTTCAAGATTGGAGCTCAACTCGGATTGTGGAGGGAAAAACACCGGTAAAAAGGTACTTATTTTATCCATCCTCCTCACACATTAGTTTATGCAAATATAAAAGGAAGTCAGTGTCCATTTTAAGCATCTTCTCTCTTAGAGTTAAGAGTCTAACTCTCAAGAGGAGATCTACCTGTCCACAGGGAGATTTTCCTACAATAGAAATTGTCGACTCCACTGGGGAAAAGGAATCATATTGTCTTTCCTTGGTTTTTACCTACCCTTTTACCACCTTTCAGATCACTTTTTCTATTTGTTTATGATCCATTAGCCTTCTCCCATCTTCACTTACATTTTCACCAATTTTTATGCATTTTGGGTGAATTTTTTGCAATTTATTGGCTCTTTTTATGAGCTTCTAGGAGGACCAACGCGC
>ML792277.1:151593-199892 GCA_009831015.1 Picea engelmannii | reverse complement strand
CCACACCGTAGGAAATATAATAGAATTTTTATATCATCATCACCCCCCTATAGTGTTTCAGGGAGATTTATAACACTCTGTGTACCCTTTTGGGGGAGTGCCAGTCTCCTTCTTGGGGTTTTTCTGCCTTTTTCTCATTAGTTTTTTGCAACCTGTTTCGTGGAAATATTTACCCAGTATTTGTGAATGGTTTGTGAATTTATTTGGATTTGTTTTCGATTCTTATCACTCCCTCTTGTCTTAATTTAAGCTTGAAACCCTTTTTAGAAATGTGAAAATTTCTCTTTCTAACTGCTTGTTTTGTCGGGACAATTTGGGTATTTTCTCTTTCTCCCTGTCTCTTTTTGGATTCTTCTCTGCATTTTATTGTACTCCTTGGATGCTTGTTGGTTTTAGGATCCTTGATTGATTTATTGTTAGACCAATATTCTTCTTTTTTTTTTCTTTCAGTTCTCACTACCTTGAGTGCGTGCTTTGTTTGTAGCCTTTTGTTCGTGTCTTTTGCATCTGCATAGGACTCTTTCTCTTGATTGAAAGTAATGGAGCATTGAAGGTTTTGTGTTTAATTTATGTATACATCATAATCAAACAAATAACATATATTCACTCTTGCTTTTAGGTAGTGAAACTAGCTTGCATTTGAAGTAGCGGAATTGCATGTTTTTGGGCATTTTTGGGACATTGTGCATCTGAAATGATGAATGTTTTCTCCTTCTCATAGCATAGCTTTCATTGAAATGAAAAGATTGCATATTCATATCTTTGCATAAACTTCGAGTCAGTCAAAACACCATATTTTCCATGCCATTTTTCTTCTGAGTAAAAAACAACCACTAAAATCAACGTTAAACTAAAATTTATCAGACTTTTTACATTTTGTTAGGCAACCCTACATTAGCTTAAGGTGTAGGGCTTTGGAATAGGTTGAAAGGATAACTTTCCAAAGCTATCAAACAAAATTATTATCTTGTGGTAGGGAGAGTGAAATCCAATTTTCGTATAGGCTTTCTGGGATCCCCCTCTCACACAGGGGTTATGCATGAGGTCGCACTCGGGAGATCTACAAAGATTATCCCTCCGTGGTTTGATTGATTGTAGTGGTTGGATCGTATTATGGTGGTCTCTTGAAGGTATACCCACAATGTTGAGTGGAAGCCTTTCTGATAGATATCCCTGGTCTTATCCAATTCTTAGAAATGTGGTCCTCCACGTCATCGGCCTCTATCAGTCATGCCGATGAGACCCCGTCAACTAGTGATGTTAAGGTTGGTAAGAAGAAGAAAACTGTCAAGTTCCCTTGCATGTTATGTAAAGGTGATCATTATTCTCACCTTTGTCCTCGTATGGATGAGGCTTCTTCTCTTTTGGAAAAACTTCAACTTCAAAAAGGTTATCATAAGATTTCGCCCGACCCATCATTAGTTGATGGACTGTTCAATCCAGTTCCCTCCACGGTCAGTCCGATTGATCAAATGGTCAATCTAGTTTCCTCCTCAATTGAACTACAAACCCTAGTAGATGATCCAGTTCTATCATTGATCAGCCCCACTCTTCATCAAAAGAGTGTAACCCAAGTGGTTGATCCATTTTCATCCTCGGTCGATCCCACTCCCCCGTTAGAGGGTGACACCAAAGTGGTTGATCCGGTTCCACAATCGATCGATCCCACTCTTCCCTTGATGAGTGCCAAAGTGACTGATCCAGTCTCTTCCTTGGTCAGTCCCACCCTTCATCCAAAGAGTGCCAAAGTGGTTTCTCTGGTTACATCATCGGTCAATCCCACTCTTCCATTGAAGAGTGCCAAAGTGAATGATCTAGTCCCTTCCTTGGTCAGTTCCACCCTTCATCCGAAGAGTGCCAAATTGGTCGATCCAAGTCCACTATTGGTCAATCCTACTCTCCCTCTAGAGAGTAAACCCGATACTGCCCACATTTTTCTCATTGATACAGACTCTACTGTTCCAGGAGGCATTCCTCATTCTCCCACAAAACCCCCTCCAAGTAATGAGGCCATCCTTTTTGATTGGGATGCGCTAAATGGACCTCATCTTCCCTCTCACATCCCTTTCTAGATTACAGTACAGGTTTGTGGTCGGGATGTTCCTCAAATGCTAATAGATGAAGGTGCGTCCATTAGTATTTTGTCTTCTGTTGCTTGGCACGCTTTGGGTTGTCCTTAGCTTGCGTCAGTTACACAGAATCTATTGGCTTTTAACAGAAGAACCAACCAACCATTAAGGACCCTTCCTCAGTTTCCTGTAACTTTAGGAGGGAAAACTGTCTTTATTGATGTCATGGTAGTCCGAGACCCCTTGGATTTTTCTTTACTCCTTGGGCGGGATTATGTATATGCCATGAAAGCTATTGTATCCTCTCCTTTCCATGCGATATCTTTCCCTCACGATGGACAAATTGTGACTATTGATCAACTTTCATTCATTGGTCCTGACTGGATTACCTCCCTAAATGGTTCTTATATGCAGACAATATCACCCCTGCTGCATGTTAATTATGTGTCGTTGTCTCCCATGACTTAAACTTCCAATTATTTAGATCCAGTAGTTGACATGGTGCTCTCTTCGGTAGGGCTATTGGAGCATGATCTCCTTACCCCTGTTGAGACCCTCGACATGTGTTCCTTCCAGAGAATTTTTCTTCCATCTAGTGAAGATCTCTTGGAAGTCACGATCGAGTTTTGTCCCTTGACATGGTGTCCTTCCAGAGCATTATCCTCTTGGAAGCCATGATCAAGATGGAGCCATGAGCATTATTTCTCTTCTCTGTGACAAGATCGCTAAAAAATCAAAGAGAGGCTTTGAGAATATTTTTCCTCTCTGTAGCAAGCTCATTAAAAAATGAAACCGCAATCTGGGGATTGAACTCAGAACCCTGAGCATAGTTATTTTCCTGTGTCAAGCTCATTAAAAATGAAAAATTACCTCTCCCTTCAAGTTGAGTCTTTCAGCAGATCTCGTAGACGTCGAGTTGAGTCTTTCATTAGGTCTCATTTTTTAACCTTCATTTCATCCACCTGTATCCTTTTTCTCCATCTAGCACAAAAATTGGTGACAACCTCAAAGTCAGTGAATGAATTGAAGCTTGGGGGGCATGTCTCCAGCCTTTGATGATCATTCTGGAGTTAATCCACTAGCTTTTCAAGCTAGGGGCATATCGAGCTTAGTCTTTGTTCTTTCTCGTGCTCATAAATACATGAGAATGCATCCAGGTAAACTTTCATCTCTTTTTAGGACCTATATGGATACACGAAAAAGGAACCCCCTAGAGTCTCCTTTAAGCTCTTTTTAGTCTCTCTAAACATGAAAAGATTGTCAAGTGATCTTGCTTCCTTTCCCACTTATTAAAAGGTTTGAAAGGGCATCTTTTGAGTCATAATTTATCTTTTTTTCGGCCTCACAAGACTAACATTACGAAAAAGGAAAACATTGGAGTCTTCTTTAAGTCATTTTTAGACTCTCTAAAAATGAAAAACTACCGAGTTTACCTTCTCTGGACTCGTTAAATGATTATACACTGAAGGGACCATATGGGACCGAACCCTTACTTCTTCCAGTTCATTAAACAAAGGAAGAGGGACTTACCAAAGGTGGTTTATACCGAGCATGTGTTACCCTCCTTGAGCTCGTTAAATTACAAAGAGGTACTCGTCTATCTGGATGGGGGAAAAAATTGAAGGAAGCAAGCCAAGAAGTTTTTGAGAACATTACCAGTGACTCTTAGAGTCTCCCTTGAACATGACACTTTGTCTTTGTGCACATATTAATCCGATGAACCTCTGCACTGAACCAATCCTCTGATTTTTTCTTACTCCTTTGGGTCACCTGACAAAAGTCACAACATCCACTGCATCATAAAGTTTTGGTCTATGTCATGTTTCTGCTGTTGTGCCTCAGTGTTCAAGGGAAGTATCCACCTCGTGAGTCAGCCATCACAAATATATTGTCTCAATAACTGTGTCAGTCCATGTTCATTTGATCTACCAATTTACATCTTTGTGTCAATTTCGTGTCGTTGATGGGGGATATATCAAGGCCCTCCTGCGACAAGTTTATTCTTATTGACTTCAACACATTATCTGGGAACCAGACTTAGAAACCAGTTAGTACCTTGGCACCTACATGCCTCAATGGCAAGCCTCCTCGCATTAGACAGTGGGTTTACATCATTGACCTCTGATTGGATGATTCCATGGATGTTCGACGTCAACTCATCTATTCACATTTGTTGGAATGTACTAAGGTACCTTGGGAATCATTTCCATCAATGGTAATTTCCCTCGCGCTTGTTAACAGTTTACATCATTGACCGGTAATCAAATGGTTTATGCCATGTTTGACATCAGGACATCTATTCGCATGGTTAGATTCGTACTACATCAGGATCAGTAAGAAGACCTTGGGTTGAGTGATCACTCTTATATGTACTTTGCCTAGGTTGCGAAGGAGTTTCTTTTGAACAATGACACATATACTGTCACATAGATCCACTTTGTATTGTTCATGGCTATGTCTTGTCATATCGTAGATCCACTGTGTATTCTTTGTGGGTACGATCAGTTCAAGTCATAGGAGTATAGATCCATAGTGTATTTTCTGGCTATACCTTTTTATCAATATAATTATGGATCTACAATGTATTTTATGGCGGCCATATCTTGCAAGTATTTATCACCCAAGCATAGGTATGCATGCCTTGGGTTTGAAACATGTCATAACATTTATTGGATGTTTGTTTGCAACTTCTACCAGGTTCTCCAAGTCCACATCCTTGCTTTAAATATTTGTAAAGTGTTTCAGCCATCATTCTCTCTTCTGACCTCACACTTTAGGGGGATTTCTGTTACACATGAAATCTTCACACCTAGGTACCTTGCCCTAAGTGTCGTAAAGTGTCATATAAATGTCGTATACACCTTGAAACCATGGAATAGCCTATGTCACAATCCCTAGTCAACGTGGAGGAGGGATATATTACATGAAGGCCAAAATACCAAGTACACATAAATTATTATTAATATTCATGGAAAATGAATTGATTAAGTGTGAGAATCAAGTGCACATGAATTATTATTAGTATTCATGAAAAAGAAAGTAATTAAGTGTGAGAATCCACCTCACATTTGGTTTCCTATTTTTTAGGGAAGGTGGAGGATCTCATGGATGGTTGAAATATTTTCTCCTTAAAATCCTTGAGAGATATTTCCTCCCCAAAATCCTTAAGAGATATTTTCTCCCTAAATATCTCAGAGATCCCTTTCTTAGTGGATATGATAAGAGATCCACTCCATGGTGTTTGATCCTCCAAATTCTATATAATGAGGGATTTCCATGGAGAGAAAGGAATAAGAGTTTAAAGATACCAAACTTATGGTCTCATGAGGGATGGAAAGTATTGTGAAGCATCTAACTTATGATCCCATGAGGAAGATATCATTTGGAACATCAGAATTAGGTGTGTGAATTATGTAACCAAGGGTTTGGACAAGGAGAGCTTGGTGAAGCTGCTGCATTACATCCATGGCTGTAAGTAACACTTTGTTCTCATTAATATGATATGCTTGGCCTCTTTCTTTCTAGTCTGTGTTTGATCTCACATGAACTTGTCTCTAGTAGATAGATCTGTTTCAAACAAATCTTAGTAGAGTAGGAAGCTGGTTGTATCTTTGTTTGTCTACAGGGCTTATCGAGGAGTTCAAGATTGGAGCTCAACTTGGACTTTGCAGGGACAAACATCAATAAAAAGGTACTTATTTTCTCCTTCCTCCTCACACATTAGTTTATGCAGATCTAAAAGGAAGTCAATGTCCATGTTAAGAATCTTCTGTCTTAGTGTTAAGAGTGTAGCTCTCAAGAGGAGATCTACTTGTCCGCAGGGATATTTTCCTACAACAAGAATATATGAAACATAATCTTTTAAGTGTGAGTCAAATGTGTGACCAAGGTCATAAAGTTACTTTCAATTCACAAAAGTGTGAGATAAGAAAAGAAGGTTCAAGGAAATTGGTCACTACAGCTGCAAGAACTTCAAGCAACATATATGTGTTAAGCGAAATTGGAAATGAAAAGTGTTGTCTAGGAAAGGAAGATGAAATTTGGCTATGGCACAGAAGAATGGGTCACATGCATTTTGATAACCTTGTTAAATTCAACAAAAGAGAATTAGTCAGAGAAATTCCCTAGATCATGAAACCAATCAACACTTTATGCATGAGTTGCCAATAAGGAAAGAAAAGAAAGACCAGGTTCAAATCAAAGGAATATTCAATAAAAAAACCACTGGAAATTGTGCATACTGATCTAGTTGGACCAAATACAACAAAAGTCTTCAAAGGTGACAGATACTTTATGTTATTAGTTGATGATTATACAAGAATGAATGCAGTTTTCTTTCTCAAGAACAAGTCAGAAGCTTTTGAAAACTTCAAGATCTACAAAGAAATGGTTGAAAATGAGATGGATTCAAGAATAAAATGCTTAAGATCGGATAATGGAGGATTATTCACCTCAAAGGAATTTATGGACTACTGCAGCAATCATGGAATAAAAAGGCAATTCTCCATCGTTAGGACACCTCAACAGAATGGAGTTAATGAAAGAAAGAATAGGACAGTACAAGAAATGGCTCGAACAATGATAATGGATTCAAAGCTGATAGATATTTTTTGGACACAGGCAATGCATACAACAGTTCACATTCAAAACAGAGTAATTCTCATAAACAAAACTGATAAAAATCCCTACCAGCTGTGGAAAGGAAGACCAACAAATGTAAAGAACTTTAGAGTTTTTGGAAGCAAATGCTACATCAAAAGAGAAGATGGAAGAATGAGAAAGTTTGACTCTCGTGTGGACAAAGGAATACTTGTTGGTTACTCAAGTACAAGGAAAGCATACAAGTGTTACAAACTAAGATTAAACAAAGTTGTTGAAAGAATCAACGTAACAATTGATGAAACAAGCAAACCAGAATCAAAGGAAGAAGAAAATAAATCAATGGAACAACTTTTCGAAGAAGAAGATGAAAAATAAGTTGAAGAGGAAGATGAAGATGAAGAGAATCTGACAGAAGCAGAAGAGAAAGTTCAACAAGTATCTCCAAAGACACCTAGAAAACGAGTACAAAAGCATCATCCTTTAGATCAGATTATTGGAAACAAAGATGCAGGAGTTGAGACTAGAAGAAAAATCCATTCACCAAAACAAACACACCTAGCACTCTTATCTACAATTGAACCAAAATGTTTTGAAGAATCCAACAAGGATGAATTTTGGAATAAGGCCATGGATGAAGAATTGGATCAAATAGAGAAAAATGACACTTGGGAATTGGTTCCAAGACCAAAGAAGTAAGAATGTGATTGGAACAAAATGGGTTCCAGGAATAAATTGAATGAAGATGGATAGGTTACAAGGAACAAAGCTAGATTGGTATGTAAAGGATATGCACAGATTGAAGGAATCAACTTTGAAGAGACATTTTCCCCAGTTGCTAGAATGGAAGCAATCCATTTTCTTTTAGCTTATGCATGCTCCAAAAATGTTAAAGTATATCAGATGGACATAAAATCATCTTTTCTGAATGCGGTACTTGAAGAAGAAATATACATTGAACAACCAGAAGGATTTCAGTTGTCAGAGAACACAGACCATGCGTGTAAATTAAAGAAGGCCTTGTATGGTCTAAAACATGCTCCTAGAGCATGATACTCCAGACTGGATAAGTATCTGCAGTAGATAGGGTTCAGAAAAGGAAGTGTAGACAACAACCTCTACATCAAGGTAATTCAAGGTAATATTTTATTAATTGAAGTTTATGTTGATGATATTATTTTCGGTAGTGATGATGACAGGTTAAGCCAAAAATTTGCAAAAGACATGCAGAATGAATTTGAAATGTCATTACTTGGAGAACTATCCTTCTTTCTAGGACTTCATATACGTCAAAGCAACCAAGGAATTTTTATTTCTCAAACCATGTATATCAGAGAAATGCTAAATAGGTTCGGAATGGAATATTGCAAACTAGTTACCACTCCCATTCAAACCAGTTGTAAGTTGAGCAAAGATGATGATTCAAAGTCTACAGATCAGAGGCAATGCAGGTCAATGATTGGCATCCTACTATATGTGACACCATCCAAACTAGATGTAATGCAGGCAATTGGACATGTGGCACGATTTCAAGAAACACCAAAGGAATCACATGTATTAGAAGTAAAGAGGATCTTCAGATATCTCAAAGGAACATAAGAGTTTGGATTATGGTATCCAAAAGGAAAAGATCTATCACTTATTGCCTACATAGATGCAGATTGGGCAGGTTGTATTGATGACCGACGAAGCACCAGTGGAGCAATGTTCTACTTGGGTGAGTGTTTGGTATCATGGCTAAGAAAGAAACAATCATCAATATCTCTATCTACAATCGAGGAAGTGTATATTGCAGCAGCAACATGTTGTACACAGGTTCTTTGGATGAAACAAAATTTGACAAATATACAGGTTGAGTATGATGAGCCCATTCCAATATATTGTGATAATACAAGCGCCATCAGTATCTCAAAAAAACTGGTGATGAAATCCAAGACAAAGCACATTCCAATCAAGTATCACTTACTACGAGAACATGTTGCAGAAAAGAACATCAGAGTTGAGTATGTGGGCACAAAAGAATAAGTGGCAGACATCTTTACAAAACCACTTCCACAAGAAGCCTTTGAATATCTTCGCCAAAGACTTGGAGTTATTTCTACTACAAAATGAATTATTTTTGAATGGTTATCTTATATGTGTTAGATGTACACTAGGAAGCACCATAAGCAGATAGTTTAGTCAGGTGGAGCAGCCCCGGATGGAAAGATACCTTTCCCATTAATGACAAAGGGGGAGAGATTTATCAGATGCATAGGACAAAGGAATGATTCTAGGGGGAGAAGATTTATCAGATGCAGAGGACAGAGGCATGGTTCTAGGGGGACTATGAGTTATATGATTTTAGTATTGCATCAGAGTGTTGCCATCAATGCCAAAGGGGGAGATTGTTGTTTATGGTTGGTTGTCATTGATGTTAAACCTTGAAGAATGCCCCATAGCACAAAGGTTTGGGTAATGGACCCAAGATTGTTTGATGTAAATATGAATCATTACTATTTTGTCATGGTTGATAAGAAGTAAATATGGATGAACTCCAAATTGGTCCCCTTATGGTGAAAGTCCTCACGGGAAGACACTTTGCGGAGTAAGAGAACCCATGCTTAATTTTTGCATAATGAGATGAAGGAGAGTGAATTTGTTAGGGGAAATATCCTATATGGATACTTCTTGTCATGCCATTTCCGGTGGTATGTGGAATGTCACATAACCCCTCACGGTTAGAGAGTTATGGCCATGAGAAGTTGGAGACCCCAGGTTTGGGTAATTGACTCAAGTTTGTTTGATGGGTGACGGTATGAGTTATGATATATTTTCCAATAATACTATTATATATGGATAGTACATGTCATGTCATTTCTGGTGGTATGTGGAATGTCACATAACTCCTCACGTTTTGAGAGTTATGGCCATACGAAGTTGGAGGACCCTCATATGTCATCTAGAAGCCCCAAAAGGTCAAAGTAGTCAAAGTGGTTTAAGAGATTTTAAAAGGTAAATAGTAAAGTGAAGTAATGATTGTATTATAATTCAAAGTGAATACAAAATAAATTATTTCAATAATAAATTTAATCGATAAATTAGAAGTGGGTTAACCCTAAAGTAAGGAAAGTGGGGCCAAGTGACCTAGAAGACGTTTTTAAGGAAGCTACTTGGAGAGTATAAATAAGAGGCAAGGCTCTCTGATTTAAGACACACTTGAGAATATTGAATACCTATAGGTTTTTGAGGTAACCAAAGGATATATAATCCTAAATTCTGAGGAAAGTGAAGAAAAGAAGGCCGAAATGCAAGGAAGGATAGATTCATTTGATGGTGCTTTCTAAGGTATGTTATTTACAGGCCATCTCACCATTTTCACTATAATTTTTTTTATATAATGATTCAGATTATGAAATTTCTATTCCATTGAGAAAACATATCCAAGTATATGTGGTAAAAATTTCATATTGTGGGTCGTTGTATTTTGGGAGTTCCACTACGTGGAAAATAGGGTTTGTGGCTAGTCCTGAAACTAGTCAAAAACAGGTGTTTTGGGTAAAAACGTCATAACTTATTCATAACATATCCCAATTTAGTGAGACAAAATGTGTTGGTTAGGGTACATTCTTTAGTATTCTGTGTAATAGTTTTAGATCCTTTCAACAAATATTCCGAGCGGGGAACACTCTACAAGGTCGCTCTCTAGAATAAGCCAGAATTCAACAAGGTATGTCATTTTTGCTATAACTCCTTTTCTAAGAGGTTACAAGTAGTGAAACTTGGAGGAATTGCAAAAAATAGACTGACTAACATTGCATATCAGTTTCATATATTTATACATTACATGGACAACGTTATGATTATTTCAAGTTAGGCTTGTTGACGAATCCAAAAATATGTACGTGAGACTAAAGAAAAGTTTGATGAAAATGCTAGTATCTTGTTGTTAAAGTTAAGGAAGGTTTACAAGAATGTGATAATATGCACTAGGTATATTACAGAGATACAAATCAGATTTGGATGATGAAATTGATGAGGGATTTTGGTTGAGGTACATGTTGAGTACATGGTTGAGACAAGTAGTTGATGAGTTGGCACATACATGAGGTGTATAGTTGATGATGTTGGTACATATTGATGAGTGATAGTTGATGAGTAGCTGAAACATGATTGGTACATACTTGGTACATGGTTGGATGCACTTTGTTATGGTACAGGTTGATTACAGGTTGTTTGGTACAGGTTGGTGCATGGTTGATGCACTTGTTTATGGTACAGGTTGATTACAGGTTGAGGTACAGGTTGATGCATGGTTCAGATTTATTGGTACAAGTTTACAATGATATATCTCACAGTGATAGTGTGACAGTGGTTCCATCATTCTACTTCTACTTCAGGGTGGCAGGGCGCGGCAAGGACAAGTGGTTGTAGCCAAGGAACATAGGGGGTTGTAGCCTCCTTCTAGTTGTAGCCAGAGAATTGGGGAGTTGGAGCTTCCCTCAAGTTGTATCTTGAGAAACTAGGGGGTTGGAGGCTCCTTCCAGTTACAACTGGAAAACAAAGGAAGTTGGTGCTTCCAATGAATGTAATTCTTCAATACATATAAGAAAAATCATTCTGTGGTTTTCTCCCGATTTGGGTTTCCACGTAAAACACTGGTGTATTGTGTATGTGTTTGATTGTTTATTTCTTACTACTCATTTTTGGATAATAATTCTACATTGATATAACATTTGAAGAAAAAGGATTATAATTACGCTATTACTGATTCACCCCACCTCTCAGTAATGCAACAACATTCCCTCTTGTTGATCCATCTTCAGGATCTACCTTTCAGTTTTTAGACTGTGTTGAAGGCACTCGCTCTGATACTAATTTTTAGAATATTGAGAGGAGGGGGGGATGAATCAATATTACCCTTTTTTAGCAATTACCAGTTACTTTTTATATTTTGTTGATTACCAAAATGAATCAACAATGAATTGTATGCAAAATCAATTACATAAATATATTTAACATCAATTACAAGTTTTATAAAGAATAGTGAAGGACACCAATCCTCTTTAGAGAACTAACTCTAGGAGACACCAATCCTCTTATTCACAGAACCAACCCTAGGAAGCACCAACTCCCTCATATTTAGGGCACCAACCCTAGGAAGCACTAACTCCCTTGTATTTAGGGAACCAACGCTAGGAAGCACCAACTCCCTTATCTTTTACAATTTTCTTAGTAAGGATATGAATCCTTCCATGCTCCTCCCTTCCACCCTCACTACATAAGTATCTGCTTCTACTTTTTATCTTCTGATCTGGAATGCAAATAAACTTTCTTCTCACCATTATTTCTTCTTTGTATACTCTTCCAACTGGTGTGAGCTATGAAACATTGTGTCCCTTTGTTTGAACCATCACACCTCTTCATTAACAATAATATCATTTGTTTTCTTTTATTCAAATATTATCGAGAAGCCTTTTCAATTTAATGAAAATGATTTTCATTAATCGATCATAGGTATGGATCGATTCCATTTAATAGATCACAGGTATTGCAGAAATCAAATTATGTAGAGGCATTTCCTTCAATCCATTTACATATGACCATAGGTGAAGGACCACAAGCTTATTAATTTAAGCATTGCCTCTTCTTTTTCCCTTTGTTTCTTTATTCCATACGACCACAGGTGGTGACCAAGTGTTGATGGGTGTTGTATATGCACTAAAAACACACTAAAAACCCTTAATTAAATTGTCAAACTGGGGTAAGTAAACTTAGAGTTGTATAAAAATATATGCCAAAGGTAGAAGGGTTGGTATGAGTATAGTCTAAGTAATGAAGGTAGTTATCTAAGGATAATATACTCAGGAAAACCTATCTAATGAGAAAACCCTACTAAGCAACTTGAAACTAGGTAACCTAAGTACTTTTGGGCCAAGGGTCGATGGATAGTCCTAAAAAAGAAAGTAAAAACCCTATGTAAAGCAAACTAGTTCAACAATAAGCAATAAGAAAACTATAACAATGAGAAACTATCAAAAGCAAACTATCTTAACTTGCCAACCTATATTCAATGAGTAACTACCCTATGAAATCAAATACATAAACAAGCAAGAAAATACACCTAACTAACCTACTAAAGAAAATAAGAAAGTAAGAAAAAACACCTAACTAACCTACTAAAGAAAATAAACCAATAAGCAAAGACAACTAACTACTGCAAGCAATCAAAGTAAAACTTCTCATTGAATAACTATCTAGCCTAAGAGGCAAGCAGACTAAATGCTTAATGCAAAACTATTTTTAATGCATGAAAGGAAATCTATTTTATTGAAAGAAAGAAGGACTACCATTTAATGCTTAATCTATAATGAGCAAACTACTATCTAATCTATCAAAGCAAAGTCTGTCTATCCTACAACAACAATACAACTTTATTCTAATCTATGGAAACAAGAAACTATCTCTTCTAATCTACAAGAACAAGAAACTATCTTTAATCTATAAAACAATCAAATGTAATGCTAGTGGTTGTGTGAATGTCTTCGGTGTTGGATGATATCTCGGTGACACTTAACAACAAAGGACAATTCCAATGGTATAATCTCGACACTAATCTCAATGGAAAAATGAAAGGTATGGATTAAACAATCCAAGGAAAGTTTAGCCATGAAAAAAATAATGTTAGATACCCTGCTTATTCATGTATAAATCATCAACAACATAACGAGATCATCATTCTACTTCTACACTATGTAAGAAAAACTAGATTCAACCATTAACTAAGAAATATAATTGCATTTTAATTCTAGGAAAGGAAATTGCATAGAACGAAACTATGCTATGTCTATTCTAACCATTCAAACTGTAATAAGGAAATGATTAAAAACAGAAATTAAACTATGATATTGGAAAGTAAATTAACAATCTATATTAACCAACAACTAGTTAAATGAGATCTATATAAAATTGAAATAAGCAAGCTATAATAAAAAACTGGAATTAACTCTATCCATCCATCAATCCTTGTCAAAGAAAACCCAAATCAAACTTTTTTTTGTTCTAATTAAAATATGTTTTAGACTTGACTATAAAATCATAAATTAAAGCATAATCTAACATCTAATTGCATATGAGGTTAGTATAGAGACTTGCAAGTCTATTCATAATCTACAAAATCAATGCATGTTAACACATCTTATCATCCTAACCTGCAAAAGAGAAGAAAAATAATTAAGCTACAACAAACTAATTAACTCAATAAAAATATGCATGTACAGGAAAACAAAGAGAGCAATTAAACTATGGAATGCATGAACAACACAATGATAGTCACCAGACTATTGGTGGCCCCCCCCAACAAGTCGTGGCTACTTCATAAAATCATACCACGAACTCATCAGTTCGAATTCACCATAGAAACTCAAAAACACAGTTCTGGCATAATCTGGCAATGTAAAAACTCAAAACAGAGTAAAAACATATTTGTCCCTATCACACTAATGTATCTGATGATTAACTTATGTCTGATCATCCTAGTGATATTTATAAGCTTACAGATCCAAGTGGTTGACCACAGGAGGGTTGAACCACTTCTAAATTCGACAAATTACAATAAATGATGCCCTAATTGATAAAACAGAGCGAGCCAATAATCACCCTCTTGAACAACTGAAACTGAGTTGTCGGGAGCTCAATAGCTGTAGGAGGCAAAGATAAACAAAACCCACGTGCCTGATTTTCCCATCACTGGCCGCCAATGCCATAACTGCCAAGTCGCCTTCCATTTCTGTGCAATACGAAGTGTTAGAAAGAGTGTCGGATCGAGTGCCAGAACGAGTGTCGGAATGAGTGCTGGATCAAGTGCCGAAACTATAAATGTAGTGTGTTTTTTCCCTGTAACACCAAAAAAATGTGAATTAGCTCTTGGAAATCATAAAACATGATGAATTTTACTTGATAGAATCATTAGACATGAATTATACGTACCTTATGTCGATTATACCATTTTATCATAAAATTATTCAAAAACATCCTTCAAAAGATGAAAAACACATATGTACATGCGACAAAAGTGTATAATAACTGTCATAAAAGTGATCATATCTCAGGCCGAACATTACCCCTACACCTACAATTTCATAGGTCCCACTACAAACAAAAAGAAGTTACCCCTCATGACTAGGCTTGCTGAGGAGGATCAACTTTGGAAGCCTCTCCTTCTTGCTGTGTAGACTTAGACTTGTTCCTCTTGTGTTGCTTCAATTGTGCTCTGAGGCTGTGGCTAGATTTAGTCATTTCATTAACCAACCACTAAAGGGAGTTGAACTTTGCCTAAAGGACTGCATTGTCATGATGAAGGTGTACATCTATTGTCTTCCTCTCTTCCAACTGTTGGAGAAGCTGATGGTTTTCTTTTTGTAGCTACTCTACGGTTGGAACATAATCAATGATCTGTGAGGAAGGCTTATATCCTTTGAGGGATGTGGGCAATCTATTAGTTTTAGGATCTAGAATGGGCATGGGTGAAGTAGGAGTGATGGGAGATCGGTAAGGTGAGGTAGGTTCTGATTTTTTTTCCTTAGTGGCTCTAATCCATCCGCAAAGACTTCTCTAGGTTTCTTATGAGGGATCTCAAGGTTGAAGGACACTTGGATGGGATCCGAAGTAGGTGGAGGTTTTGCATAAGTCTTGGTTCTTGTGTTCTGGGTACTCTTCTGAAAGGGTACCTTACCAGTTCAATTGGCTCCCCTCTTGTTTGTGGGAATGATGGGAAAGTCTTGTTGCATTACTTCTTGGAGCTTCTTAGGTGTAGGATAAAGATAAAGTGAAGGCATTGGGGGGTCAACAATAGGCTTCTTTTGGTCTTTTCTCTTGGTCTTTCTACCCGAAGAAGAAGTAGGCATATCAACAAGATTTTGGTATTGTTCCGACAAAGAGAGGGTTTGTGCAAGGGAGTTTGGAGTTCTTGGAGAGTGAGGCTTGGATGGAGAGATAGTTTTTAGGCTAAGTGGCTTTTTGCCAGTTTTAACTGTCAAGTGGGGGTTTGCAAATTGGTAGATAAAGGCATCCCAAGTTTGACCCTGTTTCTCCAACTTGGCTAGAACGAGGAGCTTGATAAAGCCATGGTGAAAGAGACTATTATCGAGGTTAGTAAATTCTTCCTCACTTGATAGGACATATTCTCCAAGATTTTGGGAAAATAGAAGGAAAAGTTCAAGGGTTTGTTGAATAGAAAATGAGCCAACAATCTAAAATGACAAGCTTTGAAAGTAGAGTATCTACCTTCAAATGTAATTGACCTTATGATGACGATGAGGGGGTTGACCAATTCTACTTTTATCCACTCCTTAACATACCCTTTTGCTCCTAAAATGCTCTTGAATTCAGGCTTAAACACTCTGTTGTAACTTGAGCGCGACAATTGGTGGTTTTTGAACCATCTATCTCCCATTCTTGGGAGCTTTGTTGCAGCAACAATGGATTCTTCTATGAATTCAAAGGTAAGAGACCCTACATGTGTTTCCTTACCATCAAAACCAACTAAAAACTGCATAGAGAGGCCATCATTGTGGCCCTGCAAGCTAGACAGGAATGGCCCCCAGGCAGCGCGCAAAAACACTTCTCTGCACTGTGCAAATTTGGAAATGGTAAACAAGTCTGCATAGGAGGAGGGTCTGTATCTCCTGGGCATTGTGACAGAGGTGGAATTCACCAATCAAGGGAGAAATCGAGCCAAGCAATGGCATGGATTGAGCACAAGCCGAATGCGCTTTGAACAGAGGACGAGATGGCAGAGGTTAGTCACGATTTCTTAATGAAGAGGAGAGAAAATGGCAAGGGAAAATGGAGATAATGGTTGCCCAACCTGATTTTGGATACATCTATAGTGGATTAGGTTACCCACATGTGTGCACGAGCTTCCATGTGTCGAGAATTCAAATTCGAAGCCTCGATTTTTGGGCAATGTAATGGTGTGTATTTAGATCAATGTCGAAGTCTTTTGACTTGGACATTTGATCATAAACATATGAAGCCTCTTTTAACCAATGTTTGCAACCAATTTAATTGAATGTAATTGATTTCTAGTTACCTGGAATCTAGGACAGTTACTGGTATTCAATTCAATGACACTTCATTTGGCACCTCAAACGACATCTCATCCGACACCTCGTACGGTACCTCTGTGTTAAGTTCATTTTCACCTCTTATAATGGTTAACCTTCAAATTGAAGTGTTTTTGACAATCACAGTGGTTAATGAGAAATGACAGAATGCTTTATGCGCATTCAATCTTCTTGCATATGACATATACTGTCAAAAACCTACAATGAACAAGTTATGGCAAGATTAAAACATGTGTTGTCAAACCTACAATATGCAGCTTGTAATGGAAGAAAACCAATAAAGAGTGGTCTGTTAAATAACCAATAAAGAGTGGTAGTTAAGCATGAGTTCAGTAATTTATAGCATACAGGAGTTAAGCATTTTTAAAAAATAACATGACTATCAATGTAATAACTTGTATCATGGTAATAATACAAAAATTCTTGCAAAGACATATTTCTCTAGGGAATGATCATTTGTCATCTCATGAACCCCTCCCCCACACCTAAGTATTGTGACACCTCACAATCAAAAGTATAGGAAACTAGTCAGTATCCCCCAATAGTAAAAAATTTACAGTGTGTCAAGTGTAAAGATAAAATTTCACAGATTGGTCTAACGAGACAGTTAGGAGATGGCCCCACCTATAAGATAAGATATCCTATATATAGATAAGAAGAGGTAGGAAAGATAGTTTCGAGATAGTCTTAGAGTTATTTCCCAATGGCAAGTTTATGGAGTTCATTAACCTTAGCTTAACCACATATACTTCATGTCAGCCTTGTCTGCAAGTAATGTCGTACATCAGGACAAGTCTAAATTTATTATTTATTTTTGTCAGATTACCATCCTCGCTAGGTAGAATTCCCCGCTGCCAGCAAGCCTATTCATTACTTCGATAGGTTTACCTAGTCATACCACAGGATGGTACCTGCTGCCAACAAACCTATTCAGTATCCCGACGGGTTAGCCTCTTAAACCCTCAGAGACTGGCCCTCCATATTTTAAGATTTTAATATAATATTGCTTATGCAAGAAGATGGGGGAACAACTCTAAAATAACTTTTTCTTTCTTTTTATTTTCAATTGGGATGGTATTTATGTTAGAGGATGACTTTCCGTTATATCATTAGTGATTGTTCTGATGTAAGGGGTACTTAAGAAGACGTGGCCTATCTAAAGATATGATATAATCAAGCTATTTAGTGTGTAGTGGATGGTACCATTGAGAAAAAACATAAAGATATCTCTAGGCTCAACTCACTTTCTTCTTTTGTAATTATTATGATGTTTCCATGACTAACTGCTAATTATACCTCCTTGTTACTCTTTGATAAAGACACTTGACTCACTTACTCATGTTTCTTGGAAAAACTATACCAGAGACCTCTAGGCTTGATAGTTATGGTATCACTTCCTTATACAGTGGTGAAGAGTTTCAAGAGCAATTGCTTTAGAATTCCTTAAAAAATGATAATTTTTGCAAAAACATGGCTACTTACAGTAAGTCAATATTCATTTGATGCTTTAGCAGACACAAAATTCAAGTATAACAATTTTTTGAAGAAGGATTCTTGAAACTGTGTACTCGTGGTGAAATAATTACTTACAGAAACCTCTAGAGTTGCCTTATTAACAAAATTTAAAAACTATTTACATATATACAGTAGGAAATTTAAAAAACAATTCAAGAACAAGGTGAAACTTCCGCATCTACTAAGGCCAATGCCTTGTCAGCTGACATGACCTGTAGAAAATCCTCTTTGGAAATGGGCTTATGATAAAATTTAAGTCAGTGGCCATTTACCACAAAGGAGTCTTGTCCATCGTCAATTGTTTTAATTTTTACAGCTCCATTGTCATATACAGTGTCTACCTTGTAAGGGCCCAACAAACGGGTGGTAAGTTTTCCTTTGAAGGTTTTGACCCAAGAATTAAACAATAGAGCCCAATCACCAGGCTGGAAGTGCTTCTTTTTAATAAACTTGTCATGTCACTTGATCCTCTGGTTTTGGACTAATATCGTCCGTTTGATGGCATCTTGCCTGATTCAGGGATGATTTTAAGGATGGAAATTTATTTTAAAATGTAGAAACCTTGGTGAATCTTACTAATCCTTCATATGTCAACTAAAAATGTTTGGCGATATTTTTGTAAAAATTTTGAAATTTTTAAGTATTTTATATATTTTTTATAAAATTTTGGCGATTTTAAAGGTAAAATAATTTTATCCTATAGAATTTGGGCGAATCATTTTTAAAATAGCGAATCTCGTTTTTGGAAAAACCATGGAAAATTAGCCCATGAGCAAAATTTAGCCTCTAAAATCATCCCTAGCCTGATTTCATCCAATTCATTCAACTATAGGGCTCATTGCTTCTACGCCTCATCTAGGTTCAATCATAATTCTGCGACAATACGAAAGGTCCTTACATGGAATTATATAGGTAAAAGTACTTGTTTCTCATACACTAGATCATAAGGGGTATGTCCAGTGGTATTCCTCTAGGTGGTCCGATATACCCACAAAGCCTTTGGGAGCCTATAAGCCCAATCCTGGTGATGTAACTGAATAGTCTTGGTCAAGATGGCTTCTAGAACTTTGTTTGTGGATTCTACCTAACCATTGTCTTGTGGGTGGTATGGAGAAGATTGACAGTGTTTAATCCCATATTTCTCTGTTATCTCTTTCATCATCTTGGAAGTGAATTGAGTGCCTTGGTTGGTAACAATTTCATGAGGGACACTGAAGCGGGTAAATATGTCTTCATAGATGAATTCGACAACAGACTTCTCTGTGGCCCTAAATAGGGATTTTGCCTCTACCCATTTGGTGACATAGTCCGTACAAACCAAGATATAGTTCTTCCTACGGGACATGGGTGAAATTGGTCCTACAATGTCAAGGGCCCATTTTTTGAAGGGTTCCATCATAACTTGGGCATGCAAAGGCATTTCGTCAGCTGATGTAGGTATACCTATCCTTTGGAAACTATCACAACTTCTAACATACATGGCAACATCTTTGAAAATGCTAGGCCAATAGTAAAATGAATGTAATACCTTATATGTTGTGCATTTGTTAGAGAAATGTCCACCACATGGTCCATCATGACAGCTTCGTAGTATTTTAGGTACCTCGTCCTCTCGAACACATCTACGAATAATCAAATCAGGACCTGTGCAAAAAATATCATGACCAACCCAAGAGTAATTAGCACTCTGTGTAATAATTTTCCTCTTTTCATGAGGTGACAAATGAGATGGTAACCTCCTAGTAGCTAGATAGTTTTCCATATTCGCAAACCATGGGGCATTGACAGAGAGGGAAAAAAGATGCTCATCTAGGAAACTATCATCTATAGGGATATCATCATCCTCATTTTTTATTCAGGAAAGAAATCCAGCTACTACATTATCCTTTCCAGGTCGGTCAAGCACAGTGATATTAAATTATTGCAATAACAAGAGCCACCTAATCACTCAGCCATTAGTTATAGGTTTGTTCATGAGGAACCTAATGGCAGAATGATCGGTGTGTACAAATAATTTATAACCTGTAATGTAATGACAAAACTTGTTAATAGCATGAACAACTGCCAAGAATTCCTTCTCGGTGACTGTATAGTTCAACTCGACAGGGGACAAGTTCTTGCCTACAAAATAAATGTCATAGGACTGCTAGTCCTCTTTCTACCCTAATACCCCTCCTATTGCAATGCCGAAGGCATCAGTGGATATATGAAATGGGAGAGTCCAATTGGGCCCTCTAAGAACTGGTGCCACAGACAACTTGGCTTTCAGGTTTTCAAAGGCAGTTTGACACTGCTCAGTCCAAACAAAATCAACATCTTTTATCAATAATCCAAACATAGGTGCAACAATCTTTGTAAAATTTTCAATAAACCACCTGTAATATACAACATGTCCAAGAAATCTTCTCACCTCTTTCTGAGTCTTGGGTGGTGGAAGTCTAACAATGAGCTCAATCTTTGCAAGATTGACTTTTATCCCTTCAGATGAAACATGATGTCCTAGAACCACTCCTTCAGTTAGCAACATTTTTCATTTTTCATGACTTAGAGATAGGTTCATTTCCTGGAATCTAATGAGGACTTTTTCTAAGTTGTCTAAGGCTTCCTGGTAAGTGTTTCCATAGAATGTGAAGTCATCCATGTAGACTTCCACATAATCATGAATACGATCATAAAATATCCCTAATATTGCTTGTTGAAAAGTGGCAGGAGCATTACACAATCCGAATGGTAAGACCCTATAGGCATAGGTGCCCCAAGGAAAATTAAAGGTAGTCTTGTCCTGGTCCCCGGGTGCTATAAGAATCTAATTGTACCTACTGTACCCATCTATAAAGGAGAAATAATTCTTTCCAGACAAGGTGTCTAGAACTTGGTCAATGAAAGGAAGAGGAAAGTAGTCTTTCAGAGTGGCTTTGTTGAGTTCCTGGAAATTAACAAAAAATATCAATTTCCCGGTCACTTTCTTTGGAATCACTACAAGTGGGGATACCCACTTACTTTCGGAGATGGGATAGATAAATCTGACATTTAACAACTTTTGGATTTCCTCCTTCACTATGTCTTTGAGTGTTGGGTTGATCCTTCTCCGGGGTTTCCTAACAGGTGTTAGTTCCCCCTGGGTGTATATATGATGGATGCATGTGTCAGGGTGTACACCCTTCATGTCAGGGTATTCCCAGGCAAATTCTCCTGATTTTTCTTTAAGGATATCTACTAACTGTTTTTGTTGGTCTTCATCTAGCCCAGAGTTTATATGTAAAAATTTCCCTGGACTAATCTCGTAGGGCATAGTATAAGACATGCCAGACTCATCTATCTCAAAAATAAAAGATGTCGAAGACAAAATGGATGGGTCTAATTTTTCTTGAAATTCTTCCCCAAACATGTACTCAAATTGGGGAAAAGACTGTGGAAAATCCACACATGTGATAGCATAAATGAACTGGTTTATCACATTTTCTATTCTGTGCTCCTAAAGTGCCCATGCATGGTCACTTGGCAATACGGGTTCTTCCTAGTCCTCGTTCTCATATGGACATTCAAGACACCATAGATTCTCCATAATAGGTTGAGTTGGAGGGTAAATGGTGACCTTTTGGATAGAGAGACCATTTGAGATGGTCATTTATCCTTCTCTACAACCAATAAATGCATTATTTTTGGCTAGCCAAGGTCTTCCCAAAATAACAGGATGGCCTCTAGTAGTATCCTTTGAATTAATGACAAGGAAATCTAATGGGTACTCCCATGAGGCTAAAGTAACCATGACATCATCTAAAATCCCTTTAGGTATAACCCTAGTCTTATATGCTAATTCCAAAATGGTTGGGGTAGGTTGAAGAAGAGGGTGTAACTGTAATTGTTGCAAGGTAGTAGCAGTCATAACATTGATGGTTGCCCCTAGGTCTATGAGAGTGTTTCTGATGGAGACCTCATTAATGGTTATGGTCACTACGGGGTTTCTTGGATTCCCATATTTATCTATCTTTGGCTGCTCTAATATGTACTCAAAGAGTCCTCCTACCAAATGTACTATAGGAGGGTCCTTTTGCTTCCTACCTGGCTTATTAATACACAATTATTTGACTACCTTACTATAGATTGGAATGTATTTAATGGTTTGAAGAAGGGGAATTTTGACACAAATATTTTTCAATTCATTCAAAATGTCAAATTCTGATCGAGTGGTAGGTTTCTCGATTACCAAGCGGTCTGAATAAGGAGGGTCCTTCATAATTTGTGAAGGTTCATTTTTGGGAAGCTTGGGTCCTTGATTCTTCGGGATAATAACATCTTCCCACCTTGTGTCATTTGTGGGTTGTTTGGTGGTTTCTTCTTCTTCTTCTTCCTGGATGACTACTGAAGGTCTCTTCCTATCCATAAATTTTCCCGATCTTAGTTGAATTTCCTATAATGGAATAGGATTAATAACATATGTCAGGAAGGCATGCATCTCAACATTGTTAAGAGGTTGAGGGGGATTATTATTGGGGTTCGACACTGGCTATGATGGTAATTGTGTTGGTCTTGAGGAGCTTGCATTTTGATATTGTAGCGGTTCTTGTTGTGGAATAGGAGGTAAAGGTGGTGGAACAAATCCTGGTAGAAGTTGCAGAGCATTTGATGGGAACTGAGGATAAGGATGGTTGGACATAGGGATAGGTGGAGCTTGAGGGTTTCCTTGATTGTGTCCTCCTCTCCATCCTTGAAGCCAAGGATGTTGGTACTAAGTAGACCATTTTTTCCAACCTGGTGGGTTCCACTGTTGTT
The DNA here is from genome assembly GCA_009831015.1 of Picea engelmannii. Lineage (NCBI taxonomy): Eukaryota > Viridiplantae > Streptophyta > Pinopsida > Pinales > Pinaceae > Picea > Picea engelmannii. The sequence continues at coordinate 176,830 of ML792277.1, read as the reverse complement.
GTTGTTGATAATAGGGTGGAACTTGGGATTGTAGATCTAGGTATGTGGGATGATTCCTAGGTTGTCATGGCCTCCTAGGTGCATAAGAAGACTCCCCAGAATATACACACCTATATATGGCTAATAAACTGGTCAAGGATGGACATTTCTTAGTTGAATGGTCTATTGTACAGAAGCCACAAACTGAAATGTTATCTACCATCCATTCCCTTGAGGAATGCTTCCTCCTGCAACTTGGGCAATATATGCTCATTGCTGCATTTTCCTCCTCCTGTTTGTTTTTATTTTAAGGGTGTCCAACTGGGAACCTATTGTGCTTAAGATGTCTGTCTTGAAGTTTTCTAGAAGGTTCTCTATCTTTGCTCTTGTGATGCCACCTGAACTAACTAGTTTTAAGATTTTGTTGTAAGGGTCCCATACATTCTTTCTTGTTTTGGATCTACTCCTTGAGTAGTTTTTACACATTTCACTTATCTCGGAAAATGGTTTATGAGAAATATCACCTGATGCCATCAGGTTAAGCATCTCTAGATATTCTTTTGAAATTATCTTAAGGAAAATAACCCTAATTGCATCCTCTGGGGTTTCATGGTATTTTGACTTTTGGGAGATGTAACCAAATCTTTCCATATAATCTTCAAGGTCTCATCTTCTAACTGTTGGATTTTAAAGATGTCATTACGAGACTCTTTGTTGTAGTAGTCTTGGTACTTATTAAGAAAGATGTATTTCATGGATTCCCAAGACCTAATACTGGATTCTCCCAACCCCATGAACCATCTTAGTGCAAATTCTTTAAGGGTGGTGTTATCTCTCTAGGAAACTCTTCTAGGTTGTATCTCAAAGATGCCTAGTAACTTAATGTTTGTTTTGATTTTTTTTATGTGTGGATCAAATGGGATAACTTAAACACCTGGTTTGTTTTCAAGACACCCAAATATATATAACTAGGTAAGACAATGCTTTCAAGAGGCACTAATCAGATGAATAACCAAACTGATGGGTGAAGAAGACTATATTTATCAACCAAAACATATATATGATGGGATGAATAAAGATAACAGTGATTACGAATCAATCAATGTTTATGAATTGATAGGATGAGATGACAGTCACCTACAATTAGACAAACTTGGACAGAGAAAGTAATCAATTAAAGTACAGAAAATAAAAAGAAAATCGCAATTTGATAGTAACAAAGGAAGAAGCTTGTGTATCTGTATTACATGCAAGAAAGTTCTATTACAAAAACAACATGGTCCCGTATCTAGACTTGAACCCCCCCCTTAGTCCTTCAAATCAATAGACTTTATAGTCTTTACATCAAGAATTCAGATCCTATAAAAGAGGATCAAATTATACTAAGAATAGTAATATCAAACTAGTTACAAAACGATAGGAATAGATCCTATATAAAAGGAATCAAATCATTATCTAAATCTAAAGTCTTTGATAGCTGCATAAGTCTTATGAATGATGACAAGGCTACTCCAGATTCTATTATGACACGTGGGCATATCTTTAACTAAAAATAGAAAAAATCTTTTTCAACCCTTATCTCCTTTGTATCTGCTTCAAAACTTAAAAGACAGAGTGATCTCTATCCCTTTTAATTGTATAATTCACTTAGAACCTTGCTGAGATGATTTAGCAGCAAAAACATTCAGTCTCAGAAAAGATACTAACATTATGCTTGTGTCTGTTCTTTCAGTGGATTATAGATCTGAGACATAGTAGGGTTAGCAGCCGAAAGCGGAGCTTTCAGTAGCTAACATTTCCTCTTTGAAATGGTTTTAGCTGCCGAAAGCACAATTTTCAAACTTGCTTCAAAATTGCTAAATGCAAAAATCCTTCAATCTTTTACTCTTTTGATCAAGGTTCTGATGCCTTTTCCTCCCAACCTCTGTTATGCCCCATGCTTCAGATGAAAGAAAATTTCTCTAGAAGCCATGTAGTCAAATAATTCTGCATATCTAAACTCCTGCATTCTTTCTGTGCACCTTTCAATTCTGGATTGTTGTGTATATGTCAGATTCTAAAGAATATATGACTTCATTTTATGCAACATCTCATACCCCAGTCCCTAGTTTGTAAGTAATTCCTATGCCATCTTTTTCAACTGTAAAGTTGGCTAATCCATGAGATCCTTGTAAAACAGAAACAGATATAGACCTCTCTGGCTTTAGCCTTACAATCTGACAATAACTTGTCAAAACATTGCTAGATTTGTAAATTTCTTGCTCTATTGAAAAACCCAAAGGAATATTCAACCATACTCTCATAGAATTCCAATCCATCACATTATGTTTGGTATCTGAGATGCATTTCTTACCTGCCTTATCATGAATCTTGTTGACGGGCGAAAAAGAACGCTCGCCAACTGGAAGAGTGGATCCGGTCCGAGGTTGTTTAAATAAACCAAGCTGTTTGGAATGACCCACCCTGACAGGTTTAGAAGCTCCGTTGGCCGATCTAAGTCCTAGGAAAACAAATGAAAACTACACTAAAGAACTAATCTAAATGAAAACATTAATTAAAGCAAACTAATAAACAAATCTGAAATAATATATACAGTGTATTATCTATACTATATAGCAATAATTCTATAAAATTAAATGTTCAATTATCAACAAAATTAGATCCAATTACAAATATACAATATTTACAGATTACAGATTTAAATGAAAACCTGCAAAAGTCATTTGTAATCTGTCTTGAGACAACGAAACTATTGTTTTTTGATTTTTATATTTTTATGAGGAAGAAATTAAATAAAAAAAAAGCTATCTAAGCTAAGCAACTAAAATAATAATTCTAACTAAGAATCTAAACTATATATATATATCTGACTAAACTACTTAAATTATACTAACAAATTAACTATCAAATAACAAATAACAAACTGACCTGAAGTAACACTTCAAGTTTGTCCTGTATGCAATAGTTGTTTTAGTTGTTCGGAGGGAGGAAACCCACACAAGATTCTCCACGAGATTCTCGTAAACTAGACGCAGTTGTGCTCTTCAAATATAAATGACAAGACAAACAACATATAAAAAATTACAACAATCTTATAATTTACAAATAATCGCAGTCAGATAAATCCTTGTGCAAAGTTTGTACAAAACAATTCAATTAATGAAAAAGATAAACCTGTATTCATTAAATTGAAATATAGTAATTGTTGTATTTTTAAATAAGAGAGATCAGATATGGACAACATATAAATCAAATCACATCAGCATGCAATGAATCATGATAGCTAAAGTAGTCGATAATTAATTGCAAACTGATATGAGGAAAACTTGAAACAAAAGTTTGATTTATTGAAAGCTAAAGCTGTTACAAGACATCAACTTTCATCCCAGTCTATATTATAAATCCATAATCTGGTTCTCCCAACAGTGATGATGATGATCTTACAAAAAATAACCAGTATTTAAAGGCTTCCCTCATGGTAAAACATCCCTGTGGTAGCAAATTACAAAAAATCTGGGAATAATCTCCCAAGTCCCTATTTTTGCCTATGACTAACAACTGAAAACTATATCTAAACTACTACAGCATGTCCCATTTGTCAATGAAATTCGTAGGTACCTGTAAGTAGACAAGAATACAAAAGTTTAGATATTGTTTTATTGATAAATTGACAAAAATCTAATTTTTAAGACTAGCTACAGAATCTTGCGATTCTGTAGATGGTCAAATTTGAGCATAGAATCGTTTTAAAATCAATCCAAAACTTAAAGAATTATATTCAAACTATTAAACAAATTTTTAATTGCTAATTGGAAACCAAAAAAATCATTCAAATCAAAACTTCTATGCTAATTTGAGAGCAAACGAAATTATGTTTGAACATATTTTAACCAAAACAGGCTGTAACCGATCAAGCATATTTTTCATGCAATAGTTTATGTCAACTCAGCACTTAACAAAATTGTTGGCGAATCAAAATGAAATTAACAAGATCGTTTAAATTCAAACTAACTTTGAATCCATCATATTATGCAAGTGACTATGCTAATCGAGGCACATAGCATTGTTTGCGAATCAAATCAAACAGGAATGAATTGAACCGATTTAAGATTGACACACTCATTATGCAAAATCTTAACATAGCCGTGTCTGAATTTAGCAAACAAATCTTGTGTGAAGGTGGAATACAATCATAATCCAAAACAAATATATTGATTCAATCCAAAATATAATCGTTACTGGTAAATCGAAGTCAACAGGATTGTTTAGAAACAAACAAAACTTAATCGAAATCAAACCCAATCGACTATCCATACAGAATTGTTTCAAAAAACAATCCAAACAAAATTTAAAACAAATCAATCATTTATACTAAACTGAGAATAATAAAATCTCATAACCAAATCATATCTACATTTAATTTTAGCAAAGCGAATCTACTATACATGATTCACACCGAAATCATTTTTAGTGATCCGTGTATAATAGAACCATTTTGAATCTATTAAAATGAACAGAGCTAATTGAAAACAACTCCAATCAGTTAAATTAATTCAAGAAAACTTACAAAGCAAAATTGATGTCAAAACACATACCTAGGCAACTCGGTCATGATAATTTTGAATTGACAAAGGCCGTTGCTGCTTCGACATTCTTGAAGACAATCGAGCCGGTGGTTTTTTGTTTCTTCTCGTTGGCTTGAAGCCTGTCTCTTTCTTTTGACAACACTGTAACTTTCTCCTCTAACGATTTGATCTTTGATTGCAACAAGGGAACATCAGTGTAATAACGCTCTATCCAAGCATTACATTGGATGCATGATGATTGATCGGGCTTTGGTATCACCAGTGAGGGTTTGTTCAAGTTACCAGGGGTTTCCTTGTGCAGCTTGATTCCCGGGTAGTTTGGGTCTTTTCTTAGGCACGGGGGTAAGTTAGAGACATAGTCATAGGGTTCCTTAGAGCATAGGCCATGGGAATAGGGGTATTCCTCAGCTAGGAAATGCTCAATATTGGAGTCCGAGTCCTCGCTCAAGACTATTGTCTTTTGGTCGATGTTTTTCTTGGGTTTATTCCTAGCACACCTCGATATCCATCGAGCATTTTTCTTCCCCTTTCTGTTGACAGTAGTAACACCCTTACCTTTCTTATTCACAGGCTTCTTGACGGCGTCAATCTTGTCTTTAGTACATGGGTTGGCTATGGCATCGGGTAGGTCTATGTCAGGGAAATCCGAGGGTTTGACAGGGGGTAGAAGGATATGGAGTGGCACGGACGGTCCAACCAATGTTTCAGTAACAACAACCTTGTCCACTTGGACAGACTCGGGAGTGGAAAATCCATTCCTTGTCAGGAAGGCTTGCCAACTATCACCACTAAGGCTCAAATGGTGGATGACAATGAGTTTAATCAAGCTGTGATGGAAAAGGATGCTATCAACCTTCTCACGCTTGAATCTTTTAGACATCTTGTAAAGACTATGCAAGAAGTAATGTGGCATATTTAAGGGATAGCCTACAAAATTCATCAATAACCGGAGGTGATACAGAAATACCAAGCCATACCGACCTTCACAGGTCACAAAATGTTTAACAATTACCAAAAGATCGTGCCACCTGGGTTTGAGGGTAGTGATAGGCATACCTTTATCACAGGAAACAATCTTCCTTGAAGTGAATAATAGCGGCCACGACACCTCGTCTACTTTGGATTTTTTGAACCACCTTTGCCCTATGACTGCCAGTCCTGTAGCCGAACTTAGAAATTCCTCATTGAACGCGAGTTGTACGTCTCCGACCTTAGCCTTGCACCCATCAAAGGTGAGGGCGAATTGTTGGGCAACCAAAAGGTTGAAACCCTCAAATCTCTGGATAAACACCAGCCAGCCACCATTTTCCAAATCTTCATGAGCATTGTCGAAAAGCAAGAGTGTTTGGATACCATTTGGCTCTATGCACACCACCAGTGCCATAGACAGGAGCACACGGTGAGCAGAGTGAATGGGAAAGGGTACAAACATAGTATACACAGGGTCGATAGCTCACGAGCTTACCTGAAAACAACAGAATTAACCCAGGATCGGGGGAAGGCATTAATGACCAAATGTGCGAAGGTGGTGGAGCTAGATCAACCCATGCAAAACAGTCATTTCCCACAGTACAACCCACGGCGCATATAACGATTCAAATCACTATTGGATATGTTAAAAACCAAACCATTCAAACAATCAATGAAATCTATGTTAAGTCGGCCAAACATTTGCGCAAGCAATAGTATTAGCATAGTTTTAAAACCAAAACAATGATTCGAAATCAACACCAAGGGCTCGATCATATCGAATATGTATGAAATGATTTATACCAAGGGTCTAACCACAATGTCAATGTTTTTTCATGAAACCAATGTGTCAAATAAATCGATGAAAGACTATAGAACATCAAAACACCAATGTATCAAAAACTCGATCATAAGGATATCATCACAACCTTGTAAAAACAAAGTCATATTAACAATTAAAGAATGCCAAATAAGTAAATATCTTGGAGTCTTTCCAACTGTGCGACTATAATTAAATTGGAAATGCAATGAACACATAGACAAGAGTAAACATAATAATCCAGTGACGATTTTAATGTGACTTCGAAATTAAAGTTTTCACGCTTGTAGTCGTGAAAACAAGAACAAAGGCCGGAGTGCAAATGCACGAAATAATAGTGTTGTTTTATTCCAAATATTTCGATGAAAATCAAGGGTTGCAAAACACTGGTGTAGGCAACTTATAAGGATAAGATAAAAATGTGAATTGGCTGCCAAATAATCTCTACAACAGTTCCAACCTCCCATAACTGGAAGCTTTCTCTTCATTTGGTATTCACCAAACTTGCAGTAAACCTTTTGCTGAGGTAAAATCAAAGGTCTTCCACCTCTTGCATTATTACTTCTGCGTTATTGATATTCCTCAAAAAAAGCATCTGCCCCAAAACCTAAAAACACCTAGCAATAACTTCAATACTTGTGGCACCTGCAATCTCACCTATAACTTTCTCTCTGCAATTTCCATTGTCACTTCAAGCTGTGCATTGATGAACTGAAAGCTTCGACTTTGTCAACTCAGCGTAAGACCTCAATATCTTCAATAATGCCTTGATTCTGGTAGTTCAGCGAATACCTTCAAACCTTGCAGCTCTTGACCACAATTCGGCACCTGTAATCTCAACAAAAACATTTGGCAAAGGCAAATCAAATCTGAAGCTCGGTGCAAATTCCCTTTGCTTCATGATTCTTCCTTGTGACTAGATGTCTTTTATTCGATGCCTTTGATTGTCAAAGAGTCGAGAGATGCAGCTATAATCACAAAATGACAACTGTGCATTAATGTGGCACTTGGCATTTACTATGTGTCTGCGTTTTATTTTTTTATATTTTCTAAGGGACAAAACCACACATATATCGAAAGTTTGAGCCTCACAACCTTTAGATATTATGATATACATGATTAAATGGATGAGGTGTGGATGACTATGGAATTTGGCAATTGCGCTGGGCTGTATGTTGCGTGGCTTGGTTTGACCTGTCGACTATGAGTTAATGCGTGGCTTGGTCTGTGTCCACCCCCCCAACTTTTGTAAAACGTTAATAAACCCGAGAAGCCTGTAGACTGACTTGTGGTTTGAATTGGGCCTGTGGGCCACCCAAATTTTGGTTAAAGCCATAAAAACTCGAGAGGCTTTAGTTGACTTAGCTTGTAGCTTATATTTTGGCTTAGTTTAAGACTTGGTTGATAGACTAGACTTAGGATAGTCAACCTTTTGATATGCTTTATGTGGAGACTTGCGCTATATGCATATGTTGGTTTGTGAAATGTAGGTAAAAACGATCAAAGAGATCTTTGATGAATACATGGAAGTTAAGGTACTGGCTAGAAAACTTTGGAAATGAACGTAAGTTAAGAAAACACTTCAAAAGTACCAATTCGTTTTTTTATCGCTAACATCTAGCTCCAACTGGGATGGAGACCTCCCTGCAAGGTTTCCAAGAACCTAGTAGTTCCAGTCGCCTTTAGCATTGGGGATGGAGTCATCTTTCCTTTATAACTGATTCCCTGCAAACCTGTAGCATGCCTATAACCTACTTTTCTTATTCAACAATTCATAACTGAAAGAATCTGCTTGCTCAAATGAAGAGCTTATTTTCTTATCTAATCCTACTCTAACCATTTTATTGTTTCTTAATCAAGTAAACTCATGCTTCCAATGAAGCCATATCAGAAATTGATTTACTAAACCTGTTCTTGATCTTGACCTGAAAAATAATGAAATGCATAGCCAACAAAAAAGTAGTTTGAATAGATGATAAAGCCAACTTTCATCTTACAAAAATACTTTAACATATATGTTGTTCATAGATTCCAAATAGTTTGCAATAGGGTCACTAAAACCATAAAAAAATACCTCTTTGAGTTGCTGCTCCAACAAAATGTATTGCAGCTACTGATTTCTTTCACTGATTTCAATGTTGAATGTCGACTGCTCAACCTTCATCGGAGAAAAATGAAAGCTCAACAACTAATCTAAACCTTTCTTCTCCCCTTCACCATATCTCTGTAATCTGAATTCATCATGATGATATGCTGGCTTATCACAACTAACAATTTCCTCCCCAACAAGAATATCTTTGCAGGATACATCAAAACTAAAAAGATCTTCATTGGACTTTTGAGCAACAAATTCGTAACAAGCATCAATCATGGCATGCACATATTTTTGATCATCTCTCTATTGAAAAGAAGAACTAGATGAAATTTGAGTAAACAATAAGTCTTCACAAATCTTAACATTTTCTTCCTCATCACTGTATTGGTCGAATATAGGAGCATCAAGATAATATCTCAATGACAGAGATGAATCTTCTTGTATAGAAGTATCAACAATAGGATCGTGAAATGAATTTGGAAAAATATCCTCTTGTTCCTTATCGCAATTTGAAACAACATATTCATAAGGAGAAGGAGGATCTTTCTGATGCTCTAGTTGGAGACTAGATAGTCCCTAAAAATCCTATTCATCATGGATACTGCAACTTCCCTTTATCTGCAAATCAGAAAATTGAAGGTTTCCCTTAGTATCTACTGTAAATTCAAAACTATTACATGATGTCCCTTCAATCTTCCCATCGTCTTTAAAATTTTCAAAGGGAACAATCTGCTCTTCATGACAATCTAAGACAATAGATGTGTTTAGTACAATGTCAAAAGCATCAGCAAGGTTGTCATAATATGTATCAGTAGTCCCTTGATCATGATGAGAGATATCTTTTGTTGCAGTAAAGTCTTCATGAATATTTGGATCTTTGTTCAATAAATTGAAATCATGACAACATTCGAGATATAAAAGGTCAGCTGAAAATATGCCTTTGCAAAACAAATGAAAGGTAGCATGAAAATCTTCCAAAGAGCTGATACTAGCAATAGGAAGAGACTGGTACCAATCATGAGCAATCCCCTCTAATGAAAACCCGAAGAGCTTGATCTGAACATCCTCATGCACAATTTCAAGCTGATGAATAAAGTCATGAAAATCCAGCAAGTGTTCAGCTGGCACTTCCCACTCTTCTCCTTGAAATCTGGGAATACTTCTTTCCCATTCATCTCTAGTAGGTATTGGATTAGGTAAACCAACAATCTTTGAAAAAGCACATAAGGCATACCTCCTAGCTACGATCTTGTTCATTCCATACCAGTGGAGTCACCAGTAGATTTCAAAGCAATGGAATCACCACTGAATCCGTCCTTCATGGAGTCACCAAATAGGTGATTACAACTGAAAATATGTCTAGACTTTGTCTATCATCAAAGCTGGATCTTGTCATCTCCCAAGGAAGCTGAGCTTCAACCTCCTCTCCCCAGCAACGACGCCAATTTGTTATCTCTCTAGGAAACTCTTCTAGGTTGTATCTCAAAGATGCCTGGTAACTTAATGTGTGTTTTGATTTTGTGTTTATGTGTGGATCAAATGGGATAACTTAACCAGCTAGTTTGTTTTCAAGACACCCAAATATATATAACTAGGTAAGACAATGGTTTCAAGAGTTACTAATCAAATGAATAACCAAATTGATGGGTGAAAAAGACTATATTTATCAACCATAACATATATATGATGGGATGAATAAAGATAGTAGTGATTATGAATCCATCAATGTTTATGAATTGACAGGATGAGATGACAATCACCTGCAATTAGACAAACTTGGACAGAGAAAGTTATCAATGAAAGTACATAAAATAGAAAGAAAATGGCAATCTGATAGTAACATAGAAAGAAGCTTGTGTATCTGTATTACATGCAAGAAAGGTCTATTACAAAAACAACATGGTCCCGTATCCAGACTTGAACCCCCCCCTTAGTCCTTCAAAAAAATAGACTTTATAGTCTTTACATCAAGAACTCAGATCCTATAAAAGAGGATCGAATTATACTAAGAATAGTACAATAGGAATAGATCCTATATAAAAGGAATAAAATCATTATCTAAATCTGAAGTCTTCGACAACTGCATAAGTCTTCTGAATGATGACAAGGCTACTCCGAATTCTGTTATGACAGGTGGGCATATCTTTAACTAAAAATAGAAAAGAACTTCTTCAACCCTTATATCCTTTGTATCGAATTCAAAACTTAAAACAGAGAGAGATCTCTGTCCCTTTTAATTTTATAATTCATTTAGAACCTTGCTGAGATGATTTAGTAGCAAAAACATTCGGTCTGAGCAAAGATATTAACATTCTTCTTGTGTCTGTTCTTTCAATGGCTTATATATCTGAAACATGGTAGTGTTAGCTGCCCAAAGCGGAGCTTTAGGAATCTAACATTGCCTCTTTGAAATGGTTTTAGCTGCTGAAAACACAGTTTTCAAACTTGGTTCAAAATTTCTAAATGAAAAAATCCTTCAATCGTTTACTCCTTTGTTCAAGGTTCTGATGGATTTTCCTCCCAGCCTATGTTATTCCCCATGCTTCTGATCAAAGAAAATTTCTCTAGAAGCCATGTAGTCAAATACTTCTGCATATCTAAACTCCATTCTTTTTGTGCACCTTTCAATTATGGATTGTTGTGTATATGTTAGAGTCTGAAGAATATATGACTTCATTTGATGCAGCATCTCATAACCTAGTCCCTAGTTTGTAAGTAATGCCTATGCCAACTTTTGCAATTGTAAATATGGCTAATCCATGAGCTCCTTGTAAAATAGAAATATATATAGACCTCTCTGGCTTCAGCCTTACAATCTGACAATAACTTGTCAAAACATTGCTAGATTTGTAAATTTCTTGCTCTATTAGCAAACCCAAAGGTGTATTCAACCATACTCTCATAGAACTCTAGTCCATCACATCATGTTTGGTATCTGAGATGCATTTCTTACCTACCTTATCAATAATCTCTACAACAGTTCCAACCTCCCATAACAAGAAGATTTCTCTTCATTTGGTATTCACCAAACTTGCAGTAAACCTTTTGCTGAGGTAAAATCAAAGGTCTTCCACCTCTTGCATTTTTACTTCTGCATTATTGATATTCCTCAAAAAAAGCATCTGCCTCAAAACCTAAAAACACCTAGCAATAACTTAAATACTTTTGGCACCTGCAATCTCGGGCACCTATAACTTTCTCTCTGCAATTAACATTGTCACTTCAAGCTGTGCATTGATGAATTGAAAGCTTCGACTTTGTCAACTCAGCATAAGACCTCAATCTCTTCAATAATTCCTCGATTCTAGCAGTTTGGTGGATACCTTCAAACCTTGCAGCTCTTGACCACAATTCGGCACCTGTAATCTCAACAAAAGCATTTGGCAGAGGCAAATGAAATCTGAAGCTCAATGTAAATTCCCTTTGCTTCGTGATTCTTCCTTGTGACTAGATGTCTTTGATCCAATGCCTTTGACTATCAAAGAGTCCAGAGATGTAGCTATACTCACAAAATGACAACTGCGCATTCATGTGGCACTTGACATTTACTCTGTGTTTGCGTTTTATTTTTTAATATTTGCTAAGGGACAAAACCACACATATATTGGAATTTTGGGCCTCACAACCTTTAGATATGCCGATATACATGATTAAATGGATGAGGTGTGGATGACTATGGAACTTGGCAATTGTGTTGGGTTGTATGTTGTGTGGCTTGGTTTGACCTGTCGACTATGAGTTAACTTGTGGCTTGGGTTGTGTCCACCCCCCGCAACTTTTGTAAAAAGTTAATAAACCCGAGAAGCCTATAGACTAAATCGTGGTTTGGATTGGGCCTATGGGCCACCCAAATTTTGGTTGAATCCATAAAAACCCGAGAGGCTTTAGTTGAATTAGCTTGTAGCTTAGATTTTGGCTTAGTTTAAGACTTGGTTGATAGACTAGACTTAGGATAGTCAACCTTTTGATATACTTTATGTGGAGAATTGCGCTATATGCATATGTTGGTTTGTGAAATGCAGGTAAAAATGATCAAAGAGAGCTTTGATGAAGACCTGGAAGTTAAGGTATTGTCTAGAAAACTTTATAAATGAGTGTAAGTTAAGAAAACACTTCAAAAATACCAGTGCATTTTTTATCGCTAATAGGTGGCAGGAAAGAGTTTTAATTTCTGGGCATCTTGCACATAGTTGTAGCTTCTGCACAAGATGTCAAATTCAAATAGGAAGGTGTCTGGATCTTCATTGTTTACCATAAAAGGTAGGCAGTGTTGAGAGAGGAATATTCTTCATGTTGACATTTGGAGTGGTGTCTAAAATCGAAAACCCGAAGGTAGTTTCGGTTTGGTTTCCAGTTTCTTCTTCCTCCCCGTGTCTTACATTGTTACGGTCCTCCTGATCACCCATATTGGCTTGGTTTCCATAAAGAGAGTACATAAGTGGTTTGATATTTGAAGAGAACAAGGTTTCCCTTTGATGAAATGGTCTTCCTACTGATTGGATGTCAGGGACTCTACTCAAGCTGGTTGAGATTATTGGTGCCAATGTTTATGTCTCAATTTGAGAGATAATTACATTGGTTGAACTGCCAAACAAAACGTTCACCTGTTCAAGGTCTATGATGTCCTCAAAATTAGGATTTCCTGGTGGTGGTGTAAAAGAAAAGGCTGTATTGTTTGGTTCTGTGGAAGGCTCAAGTGGTCTTGCCTCCTATCCTAATATGATTGATGCTTCAATTCCTTGTTCTATAGTCCTCCCTGTGTTAGTCTTCTTAGAGACTATTTTAGCCCTTTGGGTTGAGCTAGCTCCTTTTTTTTCGGTATCAGTCTGTGGATTTTATAAGTGGAACATTCCTTCCCCCAAAGAGATCGGAAGGAAACTTGGTTGAAAGGTCTGATTTAGATTTAATGTATCTACCTTGTGGGTCTCTAGACCTATTCATGAAAGAAATCAAAAACAAAAGAAAAATCTACCATTTGGTTTCTAGGTCTATTCACAAAAGAAAATGAAAAAAAAAAGGAAAAAATACCATTAGTTTTGGGGGAGCCTGCAATAGCAGATGCGCAAGTTCTTACCTCTTGTCTTAAAGTCCCCCCGCCACCAACCTAATGCTAAGGTCTAGGAATGATCTATTTCCTAACTACTTCTTACCTTGAGACAACTCCCCGACAACGGTACCAAAAATGATGGGTGTTGTATATGCACTAAAAACACACTAAAAACCCTCAATTAAATTTTCAACCCGAAGCAAGTAAACTTAGAGTTGTAGAAAAATATATGCCAAAGGTAGAAGGGCTAGTACGAGTATATTCTAACTAATAAAGGCAACTATCTAAGGCTAGTCTACTCAGGCAAACCTCTCTAATGAACAAACCCTACTAAGCAACTTGAAACTAGGTAACCTAAGTACTTTTGGGCCAAGGGTCAATGGATAGTCCTAAGAAAGCAAGTAAAATCCTATGTAAAGCAAACTAGTTCAACAATAAGCAATAAGCAAACTATAACAATGAACAACTATCAAAAGCAAACTATCTTAACTTTCCAACCTATATTTAATGAGTAACTACCCTATGAAAGAAAATACATAAACAAGAAAGCAAAGACACCTAACTAACATACTAAAGAAAATAAGCAAGTAAGAAAAAACACCTAACTAACCTACTAAAGAAAATAAACCAATAAGCAAAGACAACTAACTACTGCAAGCAATCAAAGTAAAACTTCTCATTGAACAACTATCTATCCTAAGAGGAAAGTGGACTAAATGATTAATGCAAAACTATTTCTAATGTATGAAAGGAAATCTATTTTATTGAAAGCAAGAAGGACTACCATTTAATGCTTAATCTATATTGGGCAAACTACTATCTAATCTATCAAAGCAAAGTCTATCTATCCTACAACAACAATAAAACTTTATTCTAATCTATGGAAACAAGAAACTATCTCTTCTAAACTACAAGAACAAGAAACTATCTTTAATCTATAAAACACTCAAACATAATGCTGGTGGTTGTGGGAATGCCTTCGATATCGGATGATATCTCAGTGACACTTAACAACAAAGGACAATTCCAATGGTATAAGCTCGACACTAATCTCAATGGAAAAATGAAAGGTATGGATTAAACAATCCAAGAGTTTAGCCATGACAAAAACAATGTTAGATACCCCGCCTATTCATGTATAAACCATCAACAACATAACGAGATCATCATTCTACTTCTACACTATGTAAGCAAAACTAGATTCAACCATTAACTAAGAAATGTAATTGCATTTTAATTCTAGGAAAATTGTGTAGAATGAAACTATGCTATGTCTATTCTAACCATTCAAACTGTAATAAGGAAACGATTGAAAACAAAAATTAAACTATGATATTGGAAAGTAAATTAACAATCTATCTTAACCAGCAACTAGTTAAATGAGATCTATATAAAATTGAAATTAGCAAGCTATAATAAAAAACTGGAATTAACTCTATCCATCCATCAATCCTTGTCAAAGAAAACCCAAATCAAACTCTATTCTGTTCTAATTAAACTTTGTTTCATACTTGACTATAAAATCATAAATTAAATCATAATCTAACATCTAATTGCATATGGGGTTAGTATAGAGACTTGCAAGTCTGTTCCTATTCTACAAAATCAATGCATGTTAACACATCTTATCATACTAACCTACAAAAGAGAAGCAAAACAATTAAGCTACAACAAACTAATTAACTCAATAAAAATATGCATGTACAGGAAAACAAAGAGAGCAATTAAATTATGGAATGCATGAACAACACAATGATAGTCTCCAGACTACTGGTGGCCCCCACAGCAAGTCATGGCTACTTCCTAAAAGCACACCACAAACTTAGTAGGTCGAATTCACCATAGAAAATCAAAAATGCAATTCTGGCATAATCTGGCAATGTAAAAACTCAAACAGAGTAAAAACGTATTTGTCCCTATCACACTAATGTATCTGATGCTTAAATTATGTCTGATCATCCTAGTGGTATTTATAAGCTTACAGAGCCAAGCGATCGACCACGGGAGGGTTGAACCACTTCTAAGTTCGCCAAATTATAATAAATGATGCCCTAACTGATAAAATGGAGCGATCCAATAATCGCTCTCTTGAACAACTAAAATTGAGTTGTCGAGAGCTCAGTAGATGGAGGAGGCAAGGATAAACAAAACCCACATGCCCGATTTTCACATCACTAGCCGCCAATGCCATAACCGCCAAGTCGCCTTCCATTTCTGTGCAATACGAAGCGCTAGATAGAGTGTCGGATTGAGTGCCAAAACGAGTGCTGGAATGAGTGTCAGATCAAGTGCCAGAACTAGAAACGTAGTGAGTTTTTTCCCTATAACACCAGAAAAACGTGAATTAGCTCTTAGAAATCATAAAACATGATGAATTGTACTTGATACAATCATTAGACATGAATTATATGTACTTTATGTCGATCATACCATTTTATCATAAAATTCTTCAAAAAGATCCTTCAAAAGATGAAAAACACATATGTACATGCGGCAAAAGTGTATAATAACCATCATAAAAGTGATCATATGTCAGGCCCAACAGGCACTAATCCAAGCGAGTGCTTGATCACTTACCAAAATCAACAGTAGGTGTTAACTTCAGCCTTTGGCACTTTGGATGATTTCTCCTTCACTTTCCTTTAATATTCTAGAGTTCATTTTGTCAAAGTAGATCGAATGGCTGGATGTTATTTGCACGATGAAAGGTTCTCGCTCATTTTGGAAATTTGGGACTTCGGGTATTTGCTGGTGGTGAAAATCCCGAAGTACAAATTCCTGGAGTGACGTAACTTGTTGACGTCACTTGTTGACATGGACCTCCTCATGTGGCACATGTTCTTCTCCTAGATCTAACGGTCCTCCTTTAACCCGAAAAAGATTAACTCAATCCAACGACTATCGAGAATTCAGGTATTCGAGATTTGAGGCATTTTCCTTTCTTATCCTATCCTTCTACTTTCCTTGATCTGACGATCGAGATATTTCATGAAGTGTTCTTCAGATCGAACGACTCATGTCCACTTCGGAACTTCGGCCTTCGGGTGATTTTACTTGTTCTCAAACCTTCTCTCCCGAAGTGGTCAGCGCCGAAGTTTGACCACTATTCTGATCCAACAATCATCATGTATTGTCTAGATCTGATGGTCCTCATTTACATCGGGACTTCAGGGATCCGACCTTCATCTTTCTTACTTCTCATTTTACCCTAAGTGTAACCTCCTCACAAATTTTAACCTGAAATGAATGTTGTTCGTTGATCGTGATTTTAGATAGACGGCTTGATCTATCTGTGATGATGCTTTGCCTTGGTTTAAATCCAATGACTCTTCTTTTTCCCAAAACATTACCTACGATCAGACGACTCATGTTTACTTCAAAACTTTAGATCTGGCTAAAATTCCTTCATGCACATTTCCTTTGGTCAATTTTACCCAAAGTGGTCAATGATGGGATGCCCATGAATATGTCACTCCAATGAATTACTATGTCCTTCCACTCAACTTGATCCAATGGCTGAGAATTCTCACAGAGCAGATCAATGATCAGGGAGGTGGGTCCTCAACTAGCACGATGTTTAAAACGCTCATCGAGTTCCACAATGGAAACTACTTGTTTGGTAGTAGAATTGATGCCAACCACAGATATATTGGCGGGTGACCATCGGCGATAGGTGTGGATTGTGGAACCGTAACTTGCGCATGGTTTATCTTGTCACCCAAACTCTACAATTTGAAGTTGTACGATTTTTGGTGGATCAACCATAGTCATCGATATTTGAATCGACGAGATATTATGATATAGAATAATTGTGGGATTGGAAACAACACGTTGTTTAATTCTCCCTTTGCACTCTGCAATCAATCCCTTCCCTTGATATGGTGCTTTGCGTATCCAACGGTCTTGTTCTGTCCCATGGGGATTTCGATCTTGATCACGTTTCTGCAATGCGCTTTCCCTTCTGAGCTTCATTTGCATCATCGATTGTTGACATCAATGACAATATGTCCAACATTAAGACTGTACAAAACACAATTTTGATCTAACAATATTTCTACTCTTCCACTTCCTAGCTGGCTCAATCCATTAATATTGTAAACTTTCACTTCCTTGCTAAATAGATTGAGTGGCCTTTTCTTGTGTCTAACCATTGAAGAAGACAAAAACACCATTCACATTATTTTTAAGTACCTAGTGTTGTGATATACCACCTAACCTAGATTATTGCTAAATAATTCTTCCAAATAAAATTATTTGATTTTGGTGGGATTGATAAATTACCTTGAATCCTAAAATCAAAACCTTCCAGTTCCCAAATGATTCAGGTCCACCTAGAACACATTTTTGATCCGTCAATATCTATACAATCTTCCAGTTCCTAGTTGGATTAATCCATTGGTATTGTAACCTTCCACTTCCTTACAGGTCATATTTCTCCTTTGCTTATGTTTGGCCATGCAAAATGGAAGGGAAAAATTGAGTGGTCTTTTAGAGGAATTACTCTAGTTTCACATCCTCTCAAATATTCCTTTATGCGACACAATATGTTTCTTTGGAGTTTGTTTTCTCTTAGAGATGGGAATTCCTTTGGAATTTACTCCCCACTTCTTTATTTATCGTATGTTTTATTATTTTTCTAGTATCTCTCAATAAGAAAAATAAAGAATACACAGAATTGATAACATCCTTTTCTTCCATTGTTCTAAACTTGAATGCTTTAGTATTTTATTAGAAATTTTTTCATGTAAGGAGTGATATGAAAGAAATATTTTCAAATATATCAATAAATGGATTCATTGTGTAGCTTCAAAAACAGTAAAAAGAATGCACTTGTAGGTATAACTTATAAAGGTGAAGATATATATGAAAATGAGCATGAAGGTAGTCTAAGCGATGTTGCAAAATCTCTCTTTTCAGTCGATTTTCTCCCATGTTTCGAGCTCAAGTACTTTAATTTTGCAAATATACCCACTCATTTCCATGGTTTCAAATACAGTATAGCCTTATATCTATATTTTATTCACTCAAGTAATCACATAATTAAGAAACTATAAGAAAATCCCCTTTTCTTAAAACATTGATAGTCATCAATTGTAAAGGGTTGAGAAATTTGAAAATCTTGGTATTCTATCCCATTTTTTTACAACCTTTTAGTTTATACAAAGAAAAAGTCGAGGAGTTAGTTGAGTTTGAAAATAATAAAGAAGAAGAGAAAATGGTAGATAATGTAGTAGTAAAATAAGAGAAAACAAAGATGGAAATGTAAGGATTAAAACAAGTTATATAGTTTTTTTCAGTTAATTGTTTTTGGTTGAATAGGAGGGTGATTGTGCGATCTGGAAGCCAAGCTAAGAAAGGTTTTATTATTCTTATTTTTTATATATTGCAAAGTAGAAATCATGTGGTGGATAATTATGGAATTTGTGCCTTAGATGCAGGTTTCTATGCTCAACTAGTTCACTACCATTGTGTTGTAATTTGTGTTTTTGAATCTTGTGATTGGAACCATTGTTTTTACTTATATAATACACCACAACAACAACACAAATAGGGATTTATCATAAACTCATGTATTCAATATATACTAATTAGCTTTAGTTTATATAGAGATAAGGTCGAGGACATAACTAAGTCTGAAAACTAGGAATAAGAAGAGAAAATGGTGGATAATATAGTAGTAGTAGAAGAGAAAACAATGGAAAAAATGACAGAAGAAAGAAAATTGAAATTATAGGCCATATAATTTCTTCTCTTTAAGTGTATAGAATTCTTCCCTATCAGCTTATTTTCCAAGTTACATGGGCTTGTTAAGACAAACTCAATGACATATCTAGGAATATGTACTTTATTTTTCTTACGTCACTCAAAATTATTGTCTTCACCATGGCCTTTGGATTTATCACCACCCCTCTTATCATCATCCCCTCCTCCCTTTTTGTTCTATCCACCATCTTTTTCCTCCCCACCACTATGGTTAATATATTGAATGAATAGAATGAAAAACATTTTTTTAAAACCAAATCCAAAATTCATGTTCATTAAAAAAGATAATTGTGTCAAGGCTAACATCAATTACATTATACATAGTTTGTGGAGCTTCCAAAAATATGGACATATTTCTAGATTGGCATCTAAAGACAGAAGGACCCCTTTAAACACGAATTTCGAGTATTTATGAAAGTGGCATATCTAACATATTTAGACAAATACATATAAATAAATAAATATTCAACTAATTATAGATATAAACACTGACCTCTTCTTCCTACACCTCACCAAAATGAGGGGAGATTGGACCTTCGATATCTATAAGATATTGTAGTTAATGAACAATTTCATCTTCCCTTAGCCCTACATGAAGTGAATTCTCGATGCCATTATTTTTGGAGGTAAAGGAGAGAGATTCCACACACTAAGAAGAACCATGTAGTGAATTCTATTACACTTTGTCTACAATGAGTTGATTTGTTGTTTCTAAAGTAGAAGGAGGCTCATAATGTTGGAATTGTGAGTGGAGTTGGCCTATTCAAGTTCAATGATTTTGGAGGAGATTATCATTAATGAACTATTGTTGTCTTGAATGATGTCCTCATGCATGTGAAGAATCCATATAACCTCCATGATATCTTCATTATCCATGGAAGGATTTTCCACACCTTCCACAAAGTCACAATCCATACAATCAATGAAAAAATTGAGAGGAGAGAAAAAAAAGTACTTGGCCTTATAAACAGAACAAGAAACCCCAAACAAAAGGGCCAGTTCTGAAACCATGAAAGGAACATAAACTTTGATATTAACCCATTCTTTCATCTCTAGAAAGTAATAATAGAGGCACCATGCATAAACAAACCCAAAGAACTAGGGATTTCCTAGCTAGAGCACTATAACAAGAGGAAATTAACAACACTTGAAGAAAAGCATGACCTGGAACCTCAGTCACTGGAGGGAAAATATGAAATGAACTATGTCCACTGAAGGACCCATTGCATCCACACTATAAAAAAAAAGGTGCACCAAGAGAAGAATGAAGTCGTCACCAAATAATAATATACCTAGCCAAAAACAAACCAAAATTCCAAAATTATGCCCTAATAAGGAACAAAGAACCAACATTTTCCCACATTTCATAAAGAAACTCATCTCTATGCATTGAATTACCATGAATGAGACCTACCAAGCCATAAGGAGAAGTGAAGTGAGTCGCCTTGTGTTTTCCATCCAAAATCTCAATTAGTTTTTTATCATTGATGTTTGAAGCTTGGTATTAATTCCAATTAACACCCACAAACAAATAAATATAGGGTAATAAGAAATATCTTAGATCCCCATTTTTATGTGGAAATCTTAGTCTTAAATAAGAACCAATCTTGTCCCGATGATCCACCTCCCCATTCAATTCCCTCTTGATGTGATAAAACGGACCTTGTCAAATTGAGATAAAACATGTTTGATTTGAGAGATAATAGATTTTAACGTGTTCCCCATTGGAATGGTAGTGCGATCATTGTTTTAATAATCAACATGGATTCCCCAAACACTAATAAAGACTCGATTCCATCATCCTTGGAAATTATAAGATCACACCACAAGAAGTAATCCCAGATGCTAAGTTATTTGGAACATTCCCAAGTCCTCAAGTGTAATAAACAATCTTTTTTCCTCCAATATTATAAAGACTGCCCTCTACACTTTCCACCCCTAACTGAAAAACTTTTCCAATCAACATATTCATCTATTATTAGATAATCTAGTTTTTGTTAAGATTCTAGACTTATGCACACAAAATATAATTTCCGCCTTTGGTGGACAAAATGGTACCAATATTGAAAAAATGATAAAGGTGTCCCAACCAATGCAATAGAATGTTGCATTAAAAAATAACTTCATCTACAAGGGGCACCTTTTAGAAGTATCATATTCATAAATATTGGAGCTTAAAAAACAATTAGGATTTAAAATCTTCATCAACTAGTATCATTAGTTTCTTGGACAAATAAATTAGATAAAACATAGTCCCTTCTATAGGAATGCAACCTTCCCAACCATGAAATAAAGGAAGGTAACACCATTTGACTAGATATTAAATGTGCAACCTTGGTGTAAACATCTTCGATAGAACACTTGTAGTCATAGTTTCTCCATTTTTTTCTTAGTCATCATCATGATACCTTCATTTTTGGTGTAGTAAAAGAATGGTTTAAGGTATCCTTGATTGTTGTTTACATTTTGATTTATATGAACATTGTGTATATGGTAAAAACAATCGGGTGAGATTACCATTTAGTGCTACAAGAGAAAAGGGATATCTAAGCCGATACATAGTGACGTGGTTGGAACTCTACATGTTCCATCCAAGGTACTTTTTAGGGGATTAATTTCACCAATTGACTATTTTTAGGCTATTTTCCGACAAAAAATATTCACAAAATTGGTTAAAAATTAGACTATTTTTCACATAAATAATATGTTTAAATTTATAATATCAATAAAAAAAATTATAATTTGTAATCGTATATTATATATTTGTTATTGAATATTCACTTGTATATCTATATGAATGATTTTTCAAACCAAAATAGTCACTTGAATACTATACATAAGTATAATATTTGAATCCTTAAAAAATACATTGGTTCCATCTCTAGGATAATCTATGTATTATGTATCATTTATATATGATTTTTCTAGGAAAAAATGGCTGTATTTATTGAATAAGAAATATAAAGTTTTTGAAAAATTCAAAGAGTTCAAATCTCTTGTAGAAAACTAGACAGAGAAGAAAATAGAAGTCTTGATCACTGATAATGGGAGAGAGTTTTGTGGGAAATATTTTGTCAGTTATATAAACAATGAATAATAGCATGAAAATACAACACCATACACAACTCAATAGAATGGAGTTGTAGAAATGATGGATAAGGCACTAGTGGAAAAGGAAATAAGTATGCTCAATGATGCAGACATAGAACAAATTGTTTTGGTAAAGGCAATAGATAATGCACATTATATGAACAATCAATCACCTACATGAAAATTGGTTGATAAGACTTTTCATGAGGCGTGGAATGTAAGAAACCCTCTCTTTGATGAGAAATAGAGACTCGCACTAAACCAACCAAGAAAGAGAAGACATATTCAAGAAAAAATTAAATGACAAACACACATAGTACACATAAATTTCATCCTGGAAACCCTTAACTCGAAAAACCAACATTCCTTAAGCATCTTTCTCTGTTTTTGTCTTATTAATTCATGAATAAATAGTTACATGACTAACATTGGTCTCCTATATATACCAAGGCGACATTTTAATTTGGAATCATCTTGTACTTGAACATTTATGTGGTGTATAAGGACGTTTCCCCCTTGAAGAGGCTTATTATCTGAAATTATCTCTTTTTCAAGGTGTTGAGTACTTATTCTAAGGTTTTTCTATGCTATATTGATATTTTTTTCTTAACATATGGTATCATATCTCAAGGTCTTGGGGTTTCGCTGCTACATCTTAAACACCTTGGAATTTTCACTATAAATTTTTTTCTACAACATTTCCAAAGGAACGACATGGAAGATATTTAGTAGAAGGATCAAGGTACATTGGGTTAAAATTTCATCTCCTGGAGCCTTATACTTTGGAGATACATCCCAGTGTGTAAGATAGGGTTTTGGAATCATCCTGAATTGAGTCACTGTGGAATTTTTTCTATAAAAAAAATTCTGTAATGTTTCAAACCATTAACGTCAGAGGCTATTCATATAAATTAGTAAGGTATCTGTGGTAAAAATTTCATCTTTTGGGTCATCCTACATTTGTAGATACACCCTGTGGAAGATAGGGTATCTGACTAGTCCTATTGACTAGTATCAAGCAGGTGTTCCGGGTAAAACAATAATAACCTCTTCCTAGAGTATCCAAATTGAGTGATACTAGTTGCATTGGATAATGGACATTCTATAGTATTTCTTGTATGAGTTTCAGAATTTTATATCAACTATTTTGTATGGGGCACACTATACAAGTAAGAACTCCTAGAAAGGCCAAAAATCAACAAGTTGTGGGGAAGCTACTGTAAATTTCACTTGGCACATCCAATTTTGATATGGCATTGTAGAGAAGAAATATCAGAGAAATACAATAAATAAAGTTTCATACCCAGAAGGGCTGAACCTTTGGAGATATAGCAGAAGAAAGATTGTCTAGCAGAACCACCTCTAAATCAAGGTTCAAAAGTGAGACTTGGCCAACATGCCACCCAAAAAGGGAACTTCTACACCAATTAAGCCTCCATAAAATCCTACTTCGAATCTTGATGAAGGTGAAGAAATGTGTAGGGACATAAATGATTTACAAAAGAAGACAGTAACAAAAGATTAACTACAAGAGATCATGGATTCAATGGAAGCTAAGTTGGAGGCAATAAATACTAAGATGGATGGTTTAAAAGGGAAGATCATGAAAGGATTGAAAAAATTCCTAATAGAGAGGACACCTAAAAGTGAAAATGCATCCCATGAAATTCATGATGAGGACATAAGGAAGGTGAATCAAGAAAGGAGAAACACCAACTTTGGGTTGAAGACAAAACACGTTCCTAAGATCGATATGAGGAAGTTTTATGGTAGGGACCCAATCACATGGATACTTCATATGGAGAAATTATTTGATCTACATAATGTGCCACATACAAAAAAGGTACAAATTGATTCTTTATATTTAGAACCCAATCAATTTGTATGGTATTGATGGATTTGTTCTTGCAAATCACTCGTCACTTGGACAATTTTCACGGAAGAAATGATAACACACTATGAAGATACAAGGAGCAATACCTTCTTTAGACAATTGATAAATCTCAAGCAAAAGGGTTCAGTTACAGAGCACATTGAGAACTTCCAAAGATTGAATATAAATGTAACATATATTCCAGATGAGCACTTGATTGATGTATTCATAGGAACTTTAAAGGATAAGATTTAACATGAGGTTCGCCTTTGGGAACCCAATTCATTGGAGAATGCATTTAGGGTGGCAAGAAATATTGAAAGTAAAAATATGGCTATGGCTACTAGAAGGACTAATCCTAACATCTATAGAGAGAATAATGCTCCTTCTTCTAAAACACCTCAACCTACAAGGTTGACAACTCAACAATTGGAGGAAAGAAAAGAAAAAGGTTTATGCTTTAATTGTGATAGCAAGTACAGTAAGGGACATACATGTGGTGAAAATAAATTATTCTACATAGACTGTGAAGAGGAAGAAGAACAAGAACAAGAACAAGAACCATCTCAAGATGAAAATGTAGAAGCAATTTAGCTTGAAGATTTGACTCCCACGATATCTTGTAATGCATTGGCTAGAATTAGCACTCCTCAAACCCTCCACATCAAAGTATATATCAAAAAGAAAAAGGTAATAGCCCTAATTGATTTTGGCAGTACTCATAACTGCATTCACTATAAATTAGCCAAATCTCTCAATTGCTTTGTATATCCAGCGCCAGAGTTTCAAGTAATGATTGCAGATGGAGGTACTATCAATTGCTTAGGAAAATGAAATAAGATCAATCTTACTATGGGGGAATATGTAATTAATAGTCCAATGATTTCTATACCCATGGGTGGTGTTGATGTTGTACTAGGAATCCAATGGTTGCAATCATTAGGAACAATGGCTTTTAATTTTCAAGAACTTTTCATGAAATTTTCATTGGAAGGAAAAGAAATTGAGTTAAGAG
>ML792277.1:138222-150848 GCA_009831015.1 Picea engelmannii | reverse complement strand
CCATTTATGAGAAGGAAATGATGGCAATACTACATGCATTGAAGAAATGGTGTCCTTACCTAATAGGTAGGAACTTCAAGGTCAAAACAGATCATGATAGTCTTAAATACTTCTTGGAACAAAGACTATCTTCAGAAGAACAAAAAAAATGGGTAACCAAGATATTAGGTTATGATTTTGAAATCATCTATAAAAAAGGGAAGCAAAATGTTGTGGCATATGCACTCTCAAGAAAGGATAAATATGTTGAGGCCTTTCTCTATGCTATCTCAATCATCCAACCAGATTGGATAATAGAAGCAAGGGATGAATGGAAGAATGAAAAAAAAGTGTGGACTCTCATTCAAAATTTGCAGCAGGATTCCAGTGCATCAGATACATTTACATGGAAAAATGATTCACTATGGTACAAAGATCGCTTATATTTATGTAAGAACTCCCAACTTAAACAAAAGGTACTATTGGAATTTCACACCTCTCCAGTAGGAGGGCACATGAGATTTTTGAAAACCTACCACAGGGTCAAGAAGGATTTTTTTTGGGATGGCCTTAAAACTTATGTTCAAAGGTTTGTGGCAGAATGCTTGGTTTGCCAACAAAATAAGGTGGAAACAGTTAAGACCCCAGGTCTTTTACAACCATTATCCATCCCAAGTCATCGTTGGGAGGAGGTTTCCATGGATTTCATCATAGGGTTACCAAAGTCTGAAGGAAAGAGTGTCATCATGGTGATTGTTGATAGACTGACCAAGTACACACACTTTTGTGCACTTTCTCATCCCTTCAAAGCCAGTACAGTTGCTACCGCATTCATGGAGACAGTTCAAAATCTACATGGAAGACCAAATATTATTGTAAGTGATAGAGACCCATCTTCAGTGGACATTTTTGGACAGAATTATTTTCTTGTTTAGGTACTCAATTGGCTCATAGCTCATCCTATCATCCTCAATCTGATGGACAAACCAAGATAGTGAACAAATGTCTAGAAGACTACCTTCATTTCTTTGTCTCTGATAAACAAACATAATGGTTCAAATGGTTACCCTTGGCAGAATGGTGGTATGACACTTCCTTTCATACTGCAACAAAAATGACACCATTTATGGCACTCTATGGATACCACCCTCCTTCCATCACTCCTTCTCTAAAATAAAAATCTAAGGTTCAAGCAGTAGAAGATCACATCGAGCATCAATGAAAAGTTCTCCAAATATTAAAGGACAACCTGACCATGGCACAAAATCACATGAAACAACAAGTAGATCAACATCGTAGTGAAAGAAGCTTTGAAGTAGGGGATTGGGTGTTTTTAAGACTACAACCGTACAAACAGATGTCCCTCAAGCAATCCAAGAAGGATAATAAATTATCACCAAAGTACTATGGCCCTTATAAGGTGTTGCAAAAGATTGGTACTATGGCATACAAATTGGAGTTGCCTTCATCTTCACGAGTACACCCACTGTTCCATGTTTCATGCTTAAAGAAGGTTATAGGTGACAAGATCCCAGTTCAAACTATATTGCCAGAACTTGATGAGGAAGGAAAAATCATATTGGAGCCTAAAGCCATCACTGACACAAGAATTCACGAGCTGAGGAATAGATCCATTTTAGAGTATCTCATTAAATAGAGGAAACTACTGGCTGAAGATTCCACTTGGAAAGATGAGTCTTTTATACAAAAGCATCTAGAGTTACTCAAGCGTTGTGGAAAACACTTGTCTCAAGGGGAGGGGCATGTTAATCCCTAAATAGTGGCTCATTACCCCTTAATTGGGGCATATTACATTAGTAATGTTATTTTATTTATGTCGGCTTTAGTCCATTAGTTTTAATTATACCTCCTAGTCCCCTATATATACCAATGAAACATTTTCATTTGGAATCATCTTGTACTTGAACATTTATGTGTTGTATAAGGAGGTTTCCCCCTCGAAGAGGCTTATTATCTGAAATTATCTCTTTTTCAAGGTGTTGAGTACTTATTCTGAGGTTTTTCTATGCTATATTGATATTTGGTTCTTAACATTGACTCTGTCATTTTGCACCCTTTCTATTTTTTGTATTGGCCCTGCCCACCCCATGATATCTCTTAATAAGCCTACCATTGTACGTGTTCTATATTCATCCTCATTTTTTTCATATATTCCTTTTATTATAATGTTCATGACCGTGATTTGCACTCATGTTCTTCTAGGATAAGAGACCTCACATCCCTAGGTGCAATGATATTGCTTTTCCTTGACCTCCTCTAGATAAGTGCCTATTATCTTTTCCCAAGTTTTGGACTTTTGAGTTACTCATTGAAATTAATTTTCACTTCTTTGGCCCTTCCTAGTAGTGTCTTCATTTCCTCAATAACTATGTTTTCTTGTTTGATCTCTCCCTCCTTCAAAGATGAGCCCCACTCTTCTCAAGAGTGAACTTATTCCAATGGTTTTATGCATTATGTGAAGTATTGGTTTTCTAGCTTAGCTATATTGAGGCATATTTCCAAGGTTTAGATGGACTTATATTTTTTGTGGCATTGTGTTATGTGCAAAATATAGTATCTAACATTGCCCAAACTTCACAATGGTAAAGAATAACTAAGATAACTAGTGTCAATTTTTGTTTTCTTATTCTACTCCGAGAGTTCAACATTTATGCATTTGTTTCATGATTATCTTCTCTATATTGTTTTTCCATTTTAAATGGAAATGGAAATGGAAATGGAAATCTAAGTATTGTAAAATTGAACCTCTTAAACAGTAGTATCACTATGCTAATTTTAGAGGATAAATTATTTTATTAAATTTAATGATCATAATCTTGATTTATTGTGTCAAGAGGTGTTTTATGTGCTTTATTGTGTCAAAATGTGTCTTATGTGCTTTCTATAGCTGAGTGTGAGGGAAATGTGCAATCTCTTCCATGTTCAACATGCAGTTGACATGTGACAATTTAAAAGAATATTAATAACAAAAAAAATATTTCTGTGTCCACCATTATATTAACTTTATGTGGGTGTGTGTGTGTATAAAGAGGAGCTTCAATCCATCTTAGATCAAGTCTCTAGGTTAAAAAAAATTGATTAAAAAAGCTTGAATTCGTCTTAATTTGAAATATATCATGCTCAAAAGGGGATCGAGTCCCTAAAGTGATTTTTGTTTTTTGGATTGAAAAAACTTGAGGAAAGGGGGGAAAACTATCACTGGATCCTTTCCAAAGACAAAGCCTAAAATCTCAATTTTTTAAGTTGTTGGATGGGGGAATAAAAAGGAGTTATCGAAAAAGAAAAGGTCGTATTTGGATGATTAGAGAAACAATTTTCTCCAATCAAAACACGAAGTGCAAGGAAGACTGTTAAGGAGAAAGAACACGTTGGAAATTTAGTATTGCAAGTTTCGTAGGGTCCAAGGGAACTTAGAGCAAAGAAATACCTAGTGAGAGGCATTAAATGATAATGATCTCTTTAAATGTTATAGGAGTGGGGGGTTCTCCTAAATCATTAGCCCTTAAAAGACTATTTGAATTGGTTAAACCAGATATAGTTATGATACAAGAAACTATGGTCGATGGAAACAAGGCGAGAGAGGTGTTCTGAAATTTTTTTTTTGTATGGGATTTATGTGTGGTGGATTCAAAAGGGTTATCCAAGGGGCTACTTTCTGCGTGGAATCCCAAAAAAGCTATTTTCACTTCCTTTTTGACTCCTGCATGAATCTTACTAGAGGGTTTCGTAAAACAGATTAATAAAAAATTGAAGTTGGTAAATTGTTATGGGTGATATGCTGATAGACAAAGTTTCTAGAACAATATAAAAGATGATGGTTTACTAAAGGAGTCCAATCTTATTATGGGTGGAGAATTGAACTTCACAGTTTCTGTGAGAGAAATGTGGGGAAGTTCTGCTAGATTTGATCTGTTGGCTTCTTACTTCAATCAAATGATTCAGGGAGAAGTTTTAATAGGTGTAGAACCTGTAAATCTATTTCCTACTTGGAGGAATGGTAGGGGAACTCAATATTTTGTAGCAAAAATATTAGATCGGTTTTTAATTAATGAAACGTTAGTAGATTCAAGGCTCAATTTTAGAAATTGGGTGGTTAATGTCAAGTTATCAGATCATATGCTAGTGGTTTTTCAATTGGAACCATGATCCAGGTGGATATCGGTGGCCACCCACCTTTTCCAACTGGCTCAAAATATTTTTCTGGCAATTTTGGTAATTTACTATTTTTAACCGTTTTTAACTTTTGGGGCCATTTTGAGGCTCTAAACGATGTTTTTGGTAAAATGGGGACAAATGTGGAAGTTACTTTGATATTTCCTCTAAAATGAATCTCCTCGACGACACCTTTCCAATGGGCTATCATGTGCCTAAAACGGAGATCGTATGCAAAAGTTACGACCCCGAGAAGTTGATGTACTAACTTACCCAAACAAGGCCCACATGACTTTTGGCGCTTCATATCCTAGGGTTAGGTTTTTGGATATATAGGGTTTTTGGCATTGCTTTTTATTGTAAAAAGGCCTTCATAGCCTCATTGTAATGATCTTCTTGCGAATGAGTGCAACCGTCACATCTCTTCTCAGAGATAAGCTGGCACCATTCAAGCAAGCTTGTTTTCCGCTGCATTTTACAGTTTCATCTTATTTCCTTATTGAATAGAAAACCAGTTTTACTGTATCTCTGTTATTATGTGTTAAGCATATTTTAATAATATGTATTCATTATGTTCTGCTCATAAAATCCAGATCAAACCAGACCAACAAAAACAAAAGATCCCTTTCAAATTCAATTCAATGTAGTTAAAAGATCCAAATTTTGTTTTACTAGTGTGCTCAAATTGGCATAAGTTAGTGGAGTCTGATTCTATTTCTCCAATGGTAAACCTAATCCCAAAGATTAAATATTTGAAGTCTTTGGTCATAAAATGGGAAAAAAACAAGAAATTAAAATCTAAAGAAGAACTAGTCCAACTTGAAGTAGATTTGGATATCCTTTACTTTACTTTTCCTGGGGGTTTTGTGGGAGAATATGAAAGGAAGATTGTGACAGAGAAAGAAAGAAGGAAATTGGAGCTATTAAAACAAGAAGAGGAGACTTAGAGACAAAAAATCATAATTACTTGGCTAAATTCCGATGATAAAAATACTAAGTTCTTTCATGCCTACGCCATCTTTAGGAAGAAGATAAATACAATTTGGGAAATCAGAAAGGAGGATGGTTCGGTGGATTCTAAGAAGAAATACTTGGAAAAGGAAGTTGTATCATACTTTGAAAAAATGTTTAAATCTCAAGAGAATCTTGTTGGATTACTAAGAGGGGGTGTGAATCAGTAATAGAGCAATTTAATCATTTTTAACCATAAAATGAAAGTGTTATATCAATGTAGCATTATCATCCAATAGTTTCAGAGTAAATAAACAATGAACAAATGATAAATCATACACATACACAATACACCTGTGTTTTTACGTGGAAACCTAAAGTGGGAGAAAACCACATAATGTTTTTTTTTATATGTATTTAAGAATTACATTTATTGGAAGCACCAACTTACTTTGTTTTCCAATTTCAACTGGATGGAGGATCGAACCCCCTAGTTTCTTAGGCTACAACCTGAGGGAAGCTCCAACTCCCCAATTCTCCGGCTACAACCAGAAGAACAATACAACCCCCTATGTTCTCCGTCTACAACTGGAAGGTGGATACAACCACCTGCCATTACCCCGTCCAACCGCCCTGTCATAGAAGTAGAATGATGGATCCACTATCACATTATCATGATGAGATATACTGTTGTAAACCTATACCATAAACAAGTGAATCTACCATGCACCAACCTGTACCTCAACATGTACCATCAATGAGTGTATCAACCATGCACCAAATATGTACTAATAATGCATCAAATACACATAAACTATGACTCATCAAGATGTACCAACATCATCAACTATACACCTCATGTATATGCCAACTCATCAAGTACTTGTCTCAACCATGTGCCTCAACCAAAATCCCTCATCAATTTCATCATCCAGGTCTGATTTATAACTCTGTAATAGACCTGGTGTATATGATCACATACCTGCAAACCTTCCTTAACTTTAACGAAAAGAGACTAGCATTTTCATCTAACTTTATTTTAGTCTCACATGAATAATTTTGGATTAGTCAACAACCCTAACTTGAAATAATCATAACTATGTACCTGTAGTGAATAAAGATCTAAAAATAGCACACAATGTTCTTCAGTGTCTTCTATGCAATTCCTCTAGGTTTCACTGCTTGGAACCTCTCAGAAAAGGAGTTATAGAAAAAATGGCACACCTTGTTGAATTCTCGCTTATTCTAGAGAGTGAACTTGTCGAGAGTGTCCCACATGGAATATTTGTTGTATGGATCGAAAAATGGTCCAAAGAATACTACAGACTGTACTCTAACCAATCCATTTGGTCTTACTGAATTTGGATATGTTATGAAGAATTTATGACGTTTTTACCCGAAACACTTGTTTTAGACTAGTTTCAGGACTAGCCAAAAACCTTATTTTCCACAGAGTGTAACTTAAAAAATACAACGACCCACAAACTGAAATTTTTATTACAACTACTTGGATATGTTTCCTCAACGGACTCCATATTTCTTGGTCTGAATCATTCTAGAAAAAAAATTATTGCGAAAATGGTGAGATGATCTGTAAATAACACAACTTAGAAAGCATCATCAAAAGAATTTATCCTCCCTTGAATTTCAACCTTCTTTACTTCACCTTCCCTCTGAAATTCACCTTAAATATACTTTGGTTGCTTCACTCACTTGTAGATATTCAATATGCTCAAGTGTAATTAAAATGAGAGACCCTTGCTTTTTATTTATACTTTTATGTAGCTTCCTCAAGGGGTTACCTTCTAACCATCTTAAATCAATTTCCTTATTTTAGGGCTAACCCACTTCTAACCACTTGTCCACTTAGTAATTTCTCCATTAAATTTATTATTTAAATAATTTATTTTGTATCCACTTTGAATTATAGTACACTCATCACTTCACTTTATTATTTAAATAATTTATTCTTTGCAACCACTTTGACTACTTTGACCTTTTGGGGCTTCTAGATGACTCATGAGGGTTCTCCAAATTCACATGGCCATAAATCTCTAACTGTGAGGAGTTATGTGACGTTCCACATACCACTGGAAATGGCATGGCATGTACTATCCATCTAGAATAGTCTGACCTTAAAATATATTAAAATTCATACCATTATACATCAAAAAAACTTGGGTCCATTACCCAAACCTTTGTGCTACCGGAATTGGCTACCGAGATTTTTTCAAGTGTTGAAATCAATGACAACCAACCCAAATAATCAACAAATATTTCTACTATACAGTAATTGGAAGTGATCCAGACTTACCCTAGACTCTTTTTTGTGGAAGAAGGGAACAATATTGCTGCACAAATCAAATTATTCGAGGTGTTGTCCACTTTCTAAGGATTTGTTGTTTTAAAAAGTCTCGGGCTTAATGGCTGGAAAGTTGAATTCTTCTTGGAATTTTTTGATCTTCTGGGACATAATCTATTGGATGCATTGGAGGAATCCAGAGTTAAGGGGAAGATAATTGGGGCTCTAAATGTTACTTTTGTAGCACTTATTCCTAAAAGTGATAAACCTGAATCCTTTGATGGATTTAGACCCATCTCTTTGTGTAACTTGGTGTATAAGGTTATTTGAAAAATTATTGTAGTCAAAATCAAATCTTTTCTTTCAAAAGGTATTTCTAAGGAGCAGTTTGGGTTTTTGGAGAACAGACAGATAAATGATGTTATAGGAATAGCACAAGAGGCTCTACATAGTATAAAGACAAAGAAATCTAAAGCTCTGATTCTAAAACTAGATATGATGAAATCTTATGATAGGGTTGACTGGAGTTTTTTAAGATTTGTCCCTCTGCAGACTAGGATCAACCTGGAAGCTACTGACTAGATAATGGGGTGTGTCAGTTCAACAAATTTCTCTGTGTTAATCAATGGAAGCCCTTCTTGAATTTTTAGAAGTTCTAGAGGATTGAGACAAGGTTGTCCCATATCTCCTTTATTGTTTTTAGTGATATTTGAAGGGATTCTAGCATAATACTAAGGAAGCTTGTTGAGGAAGGAAAAATACAAGGAGTTGCAGTAGTAAAAGGGATTAGAATTACTCATCTAATTTTTGTAGATGATATTATTCTTTTTGGCAAAGGATCTTTGACAGAATGGGGATTGTTAAAGGAATCGCTTGATTTGTTTAGAAATTCAACTAGAATGTCTTTCAGTGCTCACAAGTCACAATTTCTAGAAGCATGATGGTCTAGGGAGGATTTAATACTTTTGAAATAATTACTACCCTATGAGGTAAAACCATTAAATGATGGTTTTAAATAAGGTTTTTTATTAAACCAATCTGCTACCTTATTAATGATTTGAGGTGGTTGCTTAAAATAGTGGAGAAAAAAATAAACAGTTGGTGTCATAGACGACTAATGTTGGGAGGTAGGTATATACTGGTAAATTCAGTACTGGAAAGCATTTAGGTGTACTGGTTGTCTTTGGCAAAGATTCCCAAAACTATTTTGAACAGGATTAGAAGGCGGATGTTTAGTCTTCTATGGTCAGGAAACAAAGAAATATAAAGCTTTCATTTGCTAAATTGGAACACGATTGCAAAACCTAAGAAGACTGGAGGATGGGGATTTAAAAATATTTTATGTTTTGGTAAAGCTCTAGCTGCAAAAATCCCGTGGAGGAGTCTTTTTGGAACTGGGTTGTTGCACAAAGTGATTCTTAAAAAATATTTAAGATGATATTATGTGATTGAATGACTTAGAAAAGGGAGATTGAATGTGAAAGGTATGTCAAATTGTTGGAAAGCGCTTACTGATTCTATGCCTATTGTCACTAACTGGTTAGCCTGGAAGCCTGGAAATGGAAAGGAAATAAGGGTTGGTTCGGATCCGATGATAGGTTCTCATGATAGGTTTCCACACTTCACTTTAAAGGTATTTTCAATCTAGATCACACATCTTCTCTTGACACTGGATTTGCACATGGTTTTAATTGGAAAAATGCACAATTTCTAGATCTTATATGGGAACAAAAGTTGGAATAGGAGAATTATGTGAGGGGAATGAAACACTTTGGGTTTGTTTTATATGATGTAAGAAATAAAATTTTTTGGACCTGGGATAATAAAGAAGGGAAAGTTTATGCAAAACAAGCTTATGAGGTGCAATTTTTAGAGAAAATGGATGTTGATCTAGAGGAATGGATGATTAATATTCGGAATCGGTAGATCCCCTTGTGGATTAAATTATTTTGTTGGTTGATGATAGATAATAGAATTCTAACCTAAGATAACTTGATAAAGAAAGGTTTTGCTGGTCATAGTAGATGTTTTCTATGTGGCAAGGGGGAGGAAACAATAAATAATTTAATGGTGAACTGCCCTTTCACAAGAGATGTTTGGAATTATCTTTTAAAAGTTCTTAAGGTTTAGAGAATTTGGGATTGCGGACAACTTAGTGAAAGTTTTCAGAATTGGAATAAGGTAAAGGACAATTGGTCAAATTTACCTTGTTATATCTGTTGGGAAATTTGGAGGCAGAGAAACTTGATTATTTTTTAGAATCAAACTTTATCTCTTCTTAAGGTATGTAACCTAGTTTTACAAGATTTGGGTGAACATAACAAAACGTTTGCGGTTGTTTCACAAAGAGTAGTTCGTCCTCCTCTGCCGGAAGGGAAATTGGTTGTTGGTTTCTTTGATGGTGCTTCTCAAAATGGAGGTGAAAAATGTGGTGCAGGAACTGTGCTAAAATGTCCATGGGGGGTATATATAGTATTAAAATGAATTTTGGTACAGGAACAAATACTAGAGGGGAACATTTTTCACTTTGGAGTCTTATGTTTTTTGCTCTACATAAACATGTTACTTTTCTACAGGGAGATTCCAAATTAATTGTTGACTGGTTTTCATACAAAAATAATTTGTAGGGGATTTCTTTACAACCTTCTAAAATTCGACAGATGAGTGGAAGTTTCTAGAATTTAAAAATTCAACACATCTACAGGGAATTCAATAGGGAAGTAGATCAATGGGATGTCTCTTTTGTAAAAAGACAAGAAGGTTATCAATATCTCGGAAGAATTTTGTAAATTTTATTTTATATTTCTAATATAAGATATTTTTCTATTGTGAAAAAAAAGAAAATACAATAAAAGTCAATGATATGGTTGGTTGATATCAACTACTAGAGAAAATGCTTGCCATGGATAGGGTATTGATTTATTAGAATTTCATGTTTAGTTTGGGCTTGAAGGAAAACATACATGCATTAAAAAAAATTCATATCCACAACTATAAAGTGAATATTATTAAGTTTTTTTACTTAACTAATTTTTGAAATAATGTTTAAGTGTAGTTTAGTTTTTTCTTTATAGGGATATTATGTCTTTGTAATAATGGAATAAAAATATTTACATTTTAATTTAATATAATTCTAATTTAAAGCTCTCCTTTTAGAAAACTATTTCTCAAGCTCCCATTTCCTTAATGTTGAAGCTCTCAAGACTTCCAAGTTCCCAAAAAAATTCTCAATTAATTGGGGATGTTTAGTACCAATTCCCAAGCTCCAGAAACTTTCAAAAATGTTAGAAAAGCAAGGAGCTATGCACAACAAGTATGATTTTTTTCAAAACTAATTAAATTTTGATCTCAAATTTATCATCTCTGACTTATATAACTGATGTTTCCACATAACTTCCTAAGGCTGGACGCTATGAAAGAAAGGAAATTTTTTCCACAAATCAACAAATCTTTAGAGAATTAATAGGCGACAAATAACTTTAAAGTTTTGTGCTAAGTAACCAGATACGTGCTAAACCCCCTGCGTGTCGCGTGTCCAGCGAATCCAACACAATTCGACCTGACGCGTGTCAGATTTGTTGGTTCAACGTGTCCTGGGAATGGGACACATCCTAAAAACATGTCCGACACTTCAACAACCAGTGTCACGAATTCAGGACACGTGTCCCTCAAAAAGGTAGTTTGCAGGGCCTCAAAAACGTTTTTTGCTTGTTTTCACCCATAGGTTGGAGCAGCAAGAGAGTTAGAGTGTAGCAAAGGGCTTTGGTGGAGTGTGAGAATGGATTCTAAGTGCCGAGCAAGTGGATTTATCCACCATTCTTCAAGTTTTTTTCTACAACACCAGTCCAAGAACTTTGCTACAACAGTCATGATTCAAACATCAAGGGCAGCTGGAAGAGGGAAAAAGAAAGGGAGAGATTTTCTCACTAATGTTGTCCCCCCTCCTTCATTTTCAATAGGGTCAGCTAGTGTTCCATTTGTTAGAAGTGGGCCTGTAGCAACAATTTCAGGCTCCAGAGGCCGAAAAACATGCTTTTTTAGCAAGGCAGCAAGCTCAAGAAGCAAAGTATCCATTGTGGAAGTATGTCACAAGACATCAAGGGCCCGAGTCCAAGTTAAAGAGGGGAGGTAATATTCTTTGGACATGTAATTTTTGCAAAAGTCAATTTACAAGAACCTACTTCCGAGTAAAGGGCCATTTGTTGGGCACACCTTCTGGACTTGGACCATGTCAAGGAGTGAGTGCATCCAAACGAAAAGAACTGGAAAGAGTGGCCAATGTTGACGAGGAGATCGTGGGAACAACATCTAGGAAAACCAAGAATGAGGATCCTCTTCCATTCTTGAGGAAATGATCTAGCAAACACCCATTTGGGGGTGGGAGTGCAGCAACAAGAAAGAGGCCTGCAATGGGTCCAATGGGTCCAATGGACAAGATATTTCAGCAAGAGAGGCGAGATGAGTTGGATCTTACCATTGGGTTTTTTTTCTATCTCAACTTCATCTCATTTAATGTTGCACGGTCTCCTTTGTTTATTGAGATGTGTCGAGGTCTAACTCAAGGGGCTCCACCAGGGTACATGCCTCCTAATTCAGAGAGGCTAAGAACCACATTGTTGAGTAAATTTAAATGTTTATAATTTTATTAATTATTTCATTTTTGTATGTGAAATTCATAATTTAATATATATATATATATATATATATATATATATATATATAACTTGTCCACAGTGTCTTCCGTGTCCTCCCTGTCCCGTTTGTGCAAATAAGGTTATCATTAAGAACACTGGGCAGTGATAACCACTACGAGAACTTAGTAATACGAACATTAGTGGCTAGGTTCAGGCCGTAATGCCCTTACGTCAAATCAATAATAAATTATGGTTAAAATCAAATTTTTAACAGTAATATTGTACTTTTTTTTTTCTGTGGATTCATTTTCTTCCTGTTTTAATGATTCAAGAGTCCTTTACAAATTTAATAACTTAGTTGCTAAGATAAGTTACAATGTCCTTTAAAAAATGTCCGTCATCTGATGACCTCAGCTGAATTTTGTAGAATCCATTACCAACTGAATAAACCCTTACTAAACCCTTACTATGCGAACAGTTCACGATTTCAGGTAATGGTGATTTTAAGGCTCTTTTTGCTTTTCTTGAATTGTGTACACGTTTGTATTTTACGCATTGCAATCTGAGAAATAAAAGTTTAGCATTTT